>JADLZK010001778.1:0-194569 GCA_015847255.1 Hyparrhenia diplandra
GGCGAAGAACATCTTGAAAGATTGATCTGGTGAGTGATCTTGGAGAGGGACGAGCAACAAAAAGAATCATAATAATCTTCGGGGATAAGAGAGTCTCAAAAGCGATCTGCTCTTGAAGCTGGTTTTACTGGTGGTGGAGGTAAAGGGATTTGAGCCGATAGGGATTTTAGTGATCGGGAGTTGAAGGAACAATGTCGACATAGCTTTTTCTTATCGTTGTTCTTCACTTTGGAACAACTAGTGGTCCACTGGGTCTTCTTCTTCTTGACACGGATGAGGTGAGTCATGAAGCCGGTTTGAACCCTACCCGAGGTGGAAAAACACATCAAAGTTCTTGCAAACAAAAGATTTAGATTTGTAAATCATAAGACCAACTTCTTTGCAGAAACTAAGAAGGAGAACATCGACGGATAAATATTGAGCGTTGAAATTTTCCACTATACCACCCAAACATGATTGCAAGATAAGACCAAGCGATTGAGAATTCGAGGCGAGATAGTCGATCTACCAAAGCTTCGCAACTAGGCGAAAAAGATGAGGAGGAGGGAGAAGGACTCAGCGAACAACCAAAATGGTCGCGCTTATGGCATGGTAGCTTACGTAAGTGTATAGCGATGGTAAGTAAATATTCACGAAAGTACTTAACTATGCTCATCATACTGTGAGAGCATCCTTCCTAATCATACTAAGTAAGAGAGAGCAACTTCTAATCATAGTCAGCTTGGGCACTAGCAGGCTAAACCCTAGGGTTCAAAGCCTAGTGCAACAAACAAGAATTGTCCTTCAAAAGATACCACAAGGGCATGATGGTGTGTGTGTGTTTATAGGGGATAAATATACTTGATGACTATTGTGGCGATGCGCATTGTATACTTGTGTAATTTTCACACACACACAGCAAGGGATAATTCTTGTTATTACCAACCCTAGCTGAGAGCAATGAGTGTAGCACCATAGAATGAAGTGATGAATGTTTTGAGAAATCTTTTTCGCGCAGGCGATTATAAAGATCTGATCATCAAAACAATCCCTGTGGATGTGTATTGTCTAGAGGGGTGGGGAGTCTAATCCTCCCCGATGAGCCAAGTTATTTTCTCTAACTATCATATTATTTTTGAAGTATTTTGAATCATATAATATCATCATTGAGTTTATAGAATGCATACGCATTCCTATTATCTTTTCAAACACAGTTACCCATGTTATACAAATTCAAGTAAATAGATGCAAGTATATTTAAGTAGCAACTAAAGTGTGAGAAAAGTTCCTCAAATAATTACCTAATAATCAAATGACGACAAAATAAAACTCGTAGCTTGGCATCATGACACGAATATCATATATCCTTTTTTTCTAAACTTACTATTTTAATATCTATATAATAAATATAAGACTGTAAAAATATTTTTGAAAACGTGCACATATTGTTTTCAGAATCTGTAAGTGGCTAAAAATTAGTTTAAAACGTCAAAAGTCTCCTTCAATCAATGGAAATAAAACACTAGCCTTGGAGATCAGGCTTCAAGATTGTGCCAGCGGCCCACCAAGACAAAAACCGGATAAACCCCACAGCATCCCTTATCCTCGAGCCCAAACTGCGGTAGCAAAAACGCGAGCGCTGCAGGACAACAATGGCGACGATGTCTCTTGCCGCGGGTCACCCCTCGCCCCTCCACTCCCCGCGCGGCATCACCCGCTCTGGCTCCTCGCACGGCATTCCTGTCCCTCCGCTTAGGTGGCGTCACGGCGACGCGGTTCCCTGGACTGGCGGCGCGTCGCAGCCAATCGGGCATGCTTGCGGCGGCGGCGGTTGCGATGGCGAAGAGGGAGCAGGAGGGAGGAGATCCGGGCCATGGACGGAACAGCTGGAGGAGGTGGTGGTAGACCTCAAGGGGAGCTTTTCCTGCTCCGCCTTAAGCGCTCGGCGCGCCAGGAGTTCAAGAACAGCGAGTTCACGCAATGCGCAAGAGGGTACATTTGTTTCCTGATTCCATCTTTCATTACTGTATGAGTTTTATTGACGGAATTGTTGTAATCCATCTGGGAAATTAGCATAGATTGCGGAAACGTGCCAACCTTATGATATAGTTAATACGAAAACAAATCGATAGTTTCTTTTATTAAACGTGATGATGACTGGGATCTGCTTCATATGCTCCTTTATAATCTACATTATTCAGTGAAAAAGAGTTTAAGATAGTTTGAGTTCTGATAAATCACAACAAATAAAAGGTTTTTCCTTACCGGATCAGTAATATATATATGATATCAAGTGACAGTTCATACTTTGGGGTTACTTTGCCATTTTATGGGTCGAACTCTTTTCTTTTCAAGTGATATCGGTGGAACTTAAATTATAAGTTAAAATCTTACTGGTTTCTCAAAATGCTGCTGTGACAGGTTCTATGCCTGTTTTTGTATTAGTTGATTACAAGGATATTTCAAAAGCTTGAACTTTATATGTTTATAATTTATATTACTATCTGATCTGCAAATGGATAGAATTTTTTGTTTCTGTGGACATTTTGAAGTAGATAAATGAATCTTGTAACCAACGGATTGGTAGACGTTGTTCATTATATAAGAAAAGACCTACATGACTGCATGGCATAGAAAACAAATGTCCCAATAAGATGATTGGGAAATCGCTACTTTATCACCTTCTTTTCACTGGACTAGACACATGCATGCCTAGAACAAACACAATTCGCTGCAGATTGATCAAAATCTTTGTTCCTCTAATTGCCCACCTGATCATTGAGCTAGCAATGCTTAAAAGGAATTTGTTAAGTTAATGCTGATTGTACTTCCTACTCTACCTTTTCAGTTAACCATGTATTAAAAATCTCTCATAATGTATTTCTCATTTTTATCTTCCAGATTTGCTCATTATGCTGACTGTGAAAAGAGAAGCGGGGAAATTGAACAAGGAATCAACAAAGAGATTGTCTAGGAAGCTTTGATAGAAATGGAAGCAGAGCACAGGTCAGACCACCGCCATCTCTAAGGGGAGAACAAAAGAGGCATAGAAAGCCTAAAAAGAGGGCAATCTGCAAAAGTCGTTTCATGCGAAAGTGTTGCAGGAAGGTTCCTAGGATTTCAACCCTTATTTCATTGTTATGTATTCCATGTTTACATTTTACAAGCATTGCTATCCTATCCAGTAATTTAGAATGGCCAGTCATTTTGCACTGAAAGTAATTGAGAATGGCCAGTCATCATTTGCACATGAAAGTACATGCTTTGTTGCCATGTCGAATCAAATCAAATTGATGTCTTATGAGGGCTTTCATACCTATATTTGAATGAGTACAAAACTGTTGGAATATAGCGTAAATTATATTGCTGACTATAAGACTATAGTATAACCTTTACCCAACCTCCAATATCTTCAGAACATTCATTGGTGAGACTGACCATATAAGACCATTAGTGGAACATTAATAGTTGTACTTTGTCATCAATGAAGCTTAAGACACCAGAGATTGAAATGAGCAATGTATGAAGTTAGGGGTTTCTCAAATGGTAGTCACTAGCAATAGTAATGAATTATAGCACTGGTCCATAAACATTCCTTCTATAGGAAAAAAAGTGTCCTGAACATACCCAAATAATTGTGTCTATGCTTACCGAGAGAAGAGAACCATGTATGGTTTGCTCTAAATTGGTAGCTTAACCTTTGAAGGAGGTAATTTGTTTATTGGCAGTTCGCCTGCTCGAAGGCCCAAATTTGCTTAATTCATTCACTTCTAACAAGTGTGAGAGAATGCTTTTACTTGTTATGTACCCCACCCCCTCCCGACCAAACTGTATGTTGTTTTGGCCTTTACAGGAACATCATTGCATACGCTTTTAGGTATACATTTACGCTCTAGATACATATTAAAAGATATTTAATCTGAAAAACCAACAACTTACAATTTGCAACAGAGAGTAGCTTACAAAGCATCTGTGTAAATATTGACCAAAACAATGTTGATATCGCTTTTATTTGAACCAATTCTCTCTATCCAATGAAAAATGTTAGCCCAAATGAAGAATATGAGTGAGAATTTAAACCATTCAACCAGATAACTAAGTTTATAAATATAATCTTTGTTGGAATTGCAGTAATTTTTAATCTAATTTCATCATCTTATCGGACAATTGAAAATGGTGTTTTTTTCTTCTCTTGTGCCAGCAACCTAGATTTATGATACTATCTAGTCTTGCTGTGTATCTGGGTACCAACTGATTCCAATGCATGTTGGACTTATGGGCCTCTCTCCTATATACTGTACTCCACAATGTGCTGCAGATGTTGCTGGATAGAGCTACCAGGCTGGATCTCTTGATCATCATAAGTTTTATGATTAGGCCCATGAACTTTAACAAAATGCTGTAACTTCGTTCGTTTTCAATATCCTTGTTAGCTTAAGATGGTAGGCTTTGATCCTTGTTACTATTTGTATTGGTGTATAGTCAGCACTAGTACTGTGACTGGAGTCTTGTACCTAATTATTAAGATGCATCCATGGCTCCATTCAAATATTTTATGAAAAGTTCCATGCCATGACATTTCAGTAGCGATGTGCTAGTATTGAATTCCTTGGGTAGATGAGAAATAGAGTCTGATATAATTGTTCAATGCTCTGTTACAAACCAGCTATAGTTAATGATAGACATATATGAAAACCCTTGTCAACGATTTATTGTCCTGTTAGGTAGAAGTCCATTTTAGGCCATCCAACTATTGCCCGAAGTTTGGCCAGGCAACTCTAAAACAAGAAATCTTTGGCTATTAAACTATCAACATTGTAGTTTTCTTTGGGGTGGTTTTATGTTTTCTGAAACAATAAAACTTCCAGAAAACTTTTAGCTGTACTTAGTTATTTATACAAACTAGTTTTAGCAACGTGGCAGCAATAAAAAGACAGGTTTATAGGCAGTTCAATCACTTGAATGTCAGAACAGTAGAACAACACTGCTGAAAGCAATTTAGACAATGTTGTCAAACCAGCATGTGCAGTTTCAAGTTACAGAGCTACGCAAAACTCGCTGATATTAGTTTCTTTACATTGATTCCAAATGGATAAATGAAAATACCATATTCCTTTTCTTTTTATTGGATGGGAAAAATACCTAATTCCTAACTAAAGGTGCAACAAGAAAATGTTCGCATGACGCCGCAAGTATGCACTGGGCGTGCTGGCCGCTGGGGGTATTTGAAATACTGAATATTGTACGACGGATACTAACCGCTGGGCTATTTGAAATATTAGCACAGTACGGGCTTACCTGGATGATTTTGTCTTATATGCATTTTTCTCCAATCACTCTATGTTGGTTTTCTTCAGTGACAGGAAAGCTTAATGTAGTGTCTAACCCTATGGCATCATAAACTAGTTAGTGCCTTGGTTTTGCTTCCTCGTTCCTAATGTCCTCAGCTGTATAAAAAATTGAACCACAATCTATTCTCAACTTTATGCCCAAAAAGCAACAATCGATCAAGTGTACAAAAAAATAACTGTAAATTGATTGACACTTGTCACTTGTCAGTGTCAGGTAAAGATGTACTATCATTGCTAGAGATTTCAAATGAGTTTGTTAATGCTAGTAGCTGTCAATATCTTGGAAGAAAAGGCATTAGCTCTTACCTGCTCATAAGAAAGAATACCATTTTAAAAAGAAACTAACCTGTAAATGGTTTGAACCTGAAAGATGTTCGACCTCTGACAATGACATAAAGACAAGTGACTAAGGAAAACCACTATTACTGCTTCAGAAAAAGCTTCCTGATTGATGAATGATTATTGTAATTAAATATTATCAGTGACAGCAGCATATGTTTTAGCTATTTGGATCCTTCCTATCGGCGCTACTTGCTTTCTGTCGCTCTTTGGACACAACAGGTTTCAGTCAACTCCCGTAACTGCCTGGGAAGACAAGTTTCCTTCTCACAGTAGTAGCATTTATTTAGAACTTTTCTTCTATTGTGGATTACTTCATAGCATTTCTTCAAGAAAACATTCAGAACTTGAATATAACACAAGCTTTTTTATTCAGAAGAGAGGACTGGTCTCTTAGTCTGTTGCTTGCTGGTAAATAGCAAAAGTCTTGATGACTTGAGTCCGTTGTAGTTCTGGAATATGATTTCTGAGTTTTATGGCATCTAAAGTTGTTTGTCCTAACTTTTAAAATATGCAGGTGCACAATTTTAAAACATGCGTTGAACATTTAGATGATCACCATACCTCATGCAATTATATACTATTTCATGCCTAACAATCATATGACATGACACCATTGGCATCATATATTGCTTAGGATTTACTGAAAACTTGGGGTTTCCAGGTAACAACTAGGGTCTTGCAAAAAAAAAAAAAGTATGGAAAATCCAAATCTTCAAAATTTATAGTGTTGTATATTTACAAGTGTTTGGTATATAGTGTATGCATAAGAGCACACGTTTAAAAAAAAAAAAAAGCACGCGGAAACTACACCTTTGAACTGAGACCCACACCAGAATATGGCACAAAAACAGATGTGAGAAGGGAAGAAAACTAGAACTGGAAAAAAAAACTAAACTATAGAGTAACACAAACACACTCTAGGCTAGAATTCATACAAACTCGCATATGAACTGATCATCAAACAACTCAGGCCAACTTGGGAACAGAATGCTGCTACCGTCACAGCTTGAGGCACCGCAAGCATCACCGAGGTTAGAAATGGGGAAGTCGGTGAGCGGCGGAAGGGAGTTTTTCTTGACAGCGCGTTTTAGGGTTCCATTCTCCCCTCAACGCTACTCTTTGAGTGAAGTCCGAGTGCTGGTTGGCATCGTTGCTGGTGGGTTGTTCAAAGAAAGAGCTAGGAATTTGATGTCAGGCAGTTGACCAGCTACCATGTCTTGCCACTGATACTCTCAGGAAACTTGGAGAAGGCAACGTAGACAAGGAAGACATCTGTGGAGGACTCAGGGAGGCCGATTTGCTCCAGGTCACTGGGGATGGTATTGGTGTTGATGCTGCTGGAGCTGGGACTGGTGGCAATGGATGCTGCAGACTGGAGCAGGTTCTGGAGGCACTGGAGCTTTGCAGCCTGGACGGCCTCAACCTGTATCCTGGCAGCGTGGTCGTCCCATGGCCGCTGCTCCACGAGCTGGCGGAGGTTGGCCAGAGCAATGAGTTGAGGCAGAGCAGCAAAGAAGTCGGTTCTCGGCCGGTGCGTCATCGGGTCGAAGCCCATCTGGATCAGCTTCTTCTTCAGGTGGGTGTTCCAGAAATTCTTGATCTCGTTGTCAGTGCGCCCAGGAGGTGCTTTCGCAATAGCTGACCATCTGGTTTGATCATGACAACAGTTTACACTGGATTAGCAATTTGGCATAGCACTACGTACAAGTCAAATATGAGTTCCTGAAGATTAGATTGAAACAGACTAGCTATAGCCTATAGCTGATGGCTTTCATGCCAGACATGCAAGATATTTAATTTTACTAAGAAACTAGTGGGTGGTGGGGTGCCAGGCATATGTAAGAGGTGCAGTGCCGTACTTGTTGCCAAGGACGGAGTGGAGCTGGAGGATGGTCTGTTCTTCCTCCTGGGTGAACTTCCCTCTCTTGATGTCTGGCCTCAAGTAGTTGGTCCATCTCAGCCTGCAGCTCTTGCCACACCTGTTGAGCCCTGCAAGAGCAATTTGATCGAGAGATGAGCTACATTTTCACATGGAAGCGATACATTACAGAGAGAGAACTTATGGAGGTTTGTTCATGTCACATACCGGCAAGCCTAGGCAGTGCTCTCCAGCTCCCATGGCCGTGCTTCTGGATGTACTCCATGAGCTTCTGGTCTTCTTCAGGGGTCAGGGGCCCTTCTTGAGACCATTCTCATCACAGCAAGGAGACCTTCCCATTGATAGATGAGATGGGGACAGGGGTAGGATGGTGCAGGTGGGAAGGAGGGAGACAAACTGGCTCTTGAAGCTTCCTGTCCCTTGGGGCTTGGGTGGCTGGTCACCAGAACACAGCTTCCGCTATATAAAGACTTGAAATCCCTGTTTCCTAAAACCCAGGGTCTCCCAGGTTATACTTAGTTTATATGAGTACAAATGACTAAGATGCCCCTTTCTCATTTGAGTATGCCGGCGTGCACATCATAAAAGGACCGGGGTCTTAGTGTCCACTGCCCAGTGCCCAAGAAAATATAGGGTCCCTGACCCTGATCCTTATTGTTGACTTGTCTGGTTGTCTTAGCTTGATGTGTGCTTTGCTAGGCTGCTAGAGACAGTGCTAGTGTGCTACTTGGGCAAGCAATCTCAGAGCCACGTTGAGATACGATCACCTGCTGTTTTCCTTATTGTTGTGTTCCTTATTGTGTATATGATTATTGATATCACACCTATATATTGCCATTATATTAATTAGTTCTGCTCAGCATGTCTTGAGATATTCCAAAGAAAATGAGCACAAAGGTTCCAGGAAGCGTGCTTTGCTATTAATTCTAGATAAAAAAAACATGTAGCAATTTAAAACCACTCTTTGATCATGTAATTAAATAAATGGGAGCCTTGATTATCCAAACATGAGTTGGTTTTGTTTTGAAAACTAGCTATAGTAACATATACCTGTTTCAAGAGTTTGTACATGTTTTGGAACAGCTTGCTACTTGTTAGCACACCAACATGTATATTCCTGGATGCATAACAAGCGTACAAGTAGTCTCGTAATGGGACCTGCAGCTGCAGGTGATGAAGCCACCTATGCATGCATGCACTGTATCTCGCCAGATAATAACCTAAGAAGAAGTAAACCAAAAATGAAAGAGTCTGTTACAGCTGGAATTGCGTATGCAGAAATTTGACTCTTGTTCCTCAACCCCAAAAGTAAATGACTCGATTAGGTGGAGTACTGTTCTCTGATCGCGGCATTTCGTAGTTAGCTAGTTCTATTATTAACCAGACTGGACCGGAATGAACATCGCGTTCTAGAAGATTAGAACCATGTCCTTCAGAGAAAAGAGTCCAGATGCAATTAATGGTAGCTGTTACTCAGCTTGATATATCGAGCTAATGACGAGTGAGTACATATATAAGTTTGGGTGAACAAAGTTTTTTTTTTCGCGATTGGGATTGGACCGGTTTTTCAGGGTGAACAAAAGTCAAACCGGACATCAAGCCTTTTGGTTCAGGGATAATGATGATCTTGTGTTTGCCGGTTGACTTTTCCCCCTATTTCTGCAAACTGATATGTAGTAAGTGCCAACAATTTTTCAGGATCATGTATATCTTGCTCAGCTTCTTGAGGGAGTAGATAAATAATTAAGCTCAATTAATCGAAACACCTGCAGTTCATTAAGGAAGTAAAACATATCAATTATGTAATTAGAAAGGAAGAAGAACATGTAGCAACCTATCCAAACACTTGCAGCTAGCACATACAGTACATCCACTTGCTGCTGGATCCCCACATGATTGACAAATGAGGTCGCTGAACTGCAGCCAAGCTATCCAGACAGCGTGTGAGGCCCAGATCTTGCGATAGATTCTCTCCGATCCAAATAAATGCACGGAATGAAATCAAGCGAAAATACTCTGCAACGACTGGGATTTGAGGACATGCAGCACCTAAAGCCTGATAATAAAGGCATGTCCTTTATATCCGAAAAAAAAAGAAGTGGCTGTTATATATCTACTACTGCACTATACTATACTGTATACGTTCTAGCCAGTATATACCTCCACATGTACGTACGTCCACAATAATGCAAGACAAATGTCTAAATCCTTCTCCACCTAAACCTTGCTCCAAAGTTCCAACTCCATACATGGAGATTTCATATTTTTTTTGTCACCTTTCGACCTCCTTTTGAAGCTCTCCACATATAGACTTTGTTGTGATGAATTCCATCCATTTCCACGTGCTTTTGGCGACGTGGGGGCGTGGGGCCGGGACGACAATGCCTCCCCATGCACGCAACGTGAGGGGACGACGTTAGCATGGCCATGCCCGGCCGCCTCGTCGTCGTTGTCTCCGTGGTCGTCGTCGTCGCCTTCTTGACTTGTTCCCCGTGGCCCATGCATTATATTAAACAAAACGCGCGGGGTGGGTTGATTAGCGTTTCCACGTCCTTCTCAGGGCCTTGAGCTGGATCGTGACAGCGCCGTTCTTCAACATATAAATCATAATAGCATTGGATCCTAGTAAGCTAGCTATATACTGCGTTCGTCGTCGTCGGATTTCGCTAGAAATTTTGGTTAACTATGTGTTCAGGTTTATAATGATATTATTTTCCCAAAGATTTTGCCTAACTAAACACCAGTAGTGTTTGCCAAGTGTCTTCGACTTTACCGAGTGCCAGCCAGCGGCAAATTAGCTGAATCCGGTATTGTAGAGAAAGTATCATCATGTTTTCAGGCTTGGGCAAATTTGTCTGTTTACTATGGTTTAGTTTATGTTCAGAGGCACAATTTTTTTTTTCAAAGGAACAACAAGGATATCTGTATTTGTATTCCTCCATAGAGAAAGGCGCGTATATAGAACAAAGTTAATGGTGCTTCAAATCATTTGAATTTGGTTGTGATGATTGTATTATAAAAATATTTATGAAAAAAATGCAGGGTCGTCGTATAGTTTTATGAAAGTAGGTTTTTAAAGAAAAATCTATTCATATAGGCCTTTTTCACATTTACAAAATATCCACAACGTGAAATTTTATTGATGATTTATATTCCCAATATTTGACCAAACCTTGTCAGTATAACAACGAACATGCATGGATATGGAATTATTCTGAATTGAGAGAGAAAGAAGATCCATATATATAGAACAGTTAATGGTCCACTTTGATAATTTGAATTTTTTGACAGTGATTGTTCATGAGCCATATTCTCATTCTCATTGAATTTGTAAACGCTCGCAGCTCGTCGTCCTAGTCTCGAGCTAGTAGGTTGTATTAATTTGCTCATTGCTCTGGCGCATTGTTTTCAATTTCTTCATCAAAATATCCACTTGTCTAACAAACTAATTTTAGTTTTGGAACTCTGTCATGGGGTGATTGCTAATCTATTTATTCGTGACTATATGTCTAAAAACGCTTAGTTTAGGACAAAAAAATTACTCCCTGCTCCCTATTAATGAAAAAACGAGTCTATATGCTCGATGGCGAAAAATATGCATAATGGCTCATAGCGTCGCTTGTATTCTCATGTAGACAACTTGGTCAAATACAAAAATTAAATGAATCTGGCCATATCTAGCATACTAAAAAAATCTTATTCCTAGAGCTTCATGCCATTCATGAGGATGATGGGCAAGAGAAGACAAGAACCTACTTACTCTGAATAATTTTCTTTCTGCTCGTAGAAAAAAAAAACTACCGTTAGCATTAATATAGTCGAGTTTAAAAAAAGTGGTCATCAGGGTTAACAAAAATGATAGCAGCCATACATAGATGTGAGCCTCTAATTATTAAGTTAAAATAGAAGCTAAAAGATTCTTAGGTCCCTGCATGAGTCATCCAAAAGTACAACGCATAAAAGAGGGCCTCAAATTCCCACCAACTCGTTCTCCCATAGGCCACATCTTTTAATCCGTGATCTGTTGAGATATCCGCTGACGCTGGATTGACTGATACTACATGAATTCAACTATGTTGTGCTTAAGAAACAAGGAATACTTTAGCAGACAGCTCTCATAGTGTTCATTCATGTGTCGATGTCGTCGTAGGGCCTTGCTGTATGGCAGCTAGGATCTAAGTTCGGAGCAGTTAGGGCCTGATTGCGAGAGACAATGAGTTACATGGATACAAATTGAGAAATTATCTGTCCAAAGGATCAGATCATGGCATTGCCAAAATTCAAGAAATGAAGGCTCAGAGTTTCAGCACATAACTTTCTACTTTCAGAAAATAAATGGAAGTTCATGGCATTGCCAAATTTCAGAGACAGGGCTTCGGAGTTTAAGATCGTGGCATTATTGCCAAATTTCAGAGATACAGGTTCGTCCAGAGTTTCAGAACATTAGTAGCCTCATCACTCTACTCTATCAAGCCGTGTAGTGTAGAAGCCACGAATGGCGGGTAGCTGATCGAACAGTACGTGCAGACACGGATGCTTGCAGCGACGCACATCATCATGTGATCAGTAGAAAAATAAAGGGTAGTTTAATTTCCTTCACCATGTAAACTGGAACAAGCAAGTGATGACACCCTCTTTGACATATGCGCGGGGAGTTGGTGCAGGCAGCGACCAAGAACTTGCAACAATTTATTAGCTTCCATCCGGAACATCCTTTTGCTGATGACGATCATTGCCCACCTCGACACTCTTGAAATCTAGCAGCCTCGTCATCGTCAGAAGCAGACAAATGCCTCGGACCATGCTCACTTTGAGGTTAAACCACAACGAGTGCGTGTGCCGTGTGTGCACCAAAAGGGTATAATATGCCATCGTTGATGGTTAGACAAATGTACCAACCTTCCTTTTAAAGCTCTGGACCTCTGGTCCTTGCTATTGTGTCTCCCCGGCCGGCTGCTTCTGCTTATCTCAAGGGTATGGAGAATCTGTATACCCTGGAACCAGTTCCTCTACAGACCACTTGCTACAGAGAAGCCCTATCCACATAACCTTTAATTTTGTCCATTGATTTTCTGATGTCTAGTGCAAAAAGGAGACTTTGCGCGTTAAATTTAATTTTGGACTAGCATACTTCCTTTTCAACTCATTTGTAACTAGAGGAAGGATTTTCACAACCCTAAATAAAGTACCAAATATACTCAAGCATCCGCCAACACTTACCGAGAACATTGCATATGGTTAGACGAGAAGTAGAATACTAACAATCTGACATTCCCATAGTTGTAGTTTTTTCAAAAGCGGGCACGTGCCCATGCTACATTAAGATTCCATAGTTGTAGTGACCGCCTCATCGCAAATACTGTGATTGGAGTTGAAACTAGCAAGTTTCTTATGCGTTTCCCATCTCCGACATTGGCGAATGGGCGATGACAGTAGGCATAGAGTCGTATTAAGAGCCAACATGACGAAGGACCGACAACATTGGTACCCTAGAAAGATGGTAACGGGAAGAGACAGGATGAATGGTTGACCGACAAAGAACTAGAAAACATTGATGAATGGTTGACCGATAAGTGCTAATACAAACGAGCGAACCCCGATCTCTAATCGACAAGGCTCAACACTCTTTTTCACGGAGGACGTCTAATGCAGCTGCCCTATGCTACTTATTGGTGATAAGTAGGGCGGATCAACTAGATCGGCCCAACCTAACTATATATGAGGGTGTTTTCCTAAGGAATTATGATCGGGCGGCATGTGGCGTGGTGTGACAATGGAAGTTTGAGATTCAACAATAAAACACTAAACTCATAATACCAAGAAGAGTGGTAGATTGGTTAAAATATGCGAGATATATTGGTCCTATCCGTCTGTTCTTGTAGTGGCAAACATTTTGCGTTTCGTGATTACTGTAGCAGCAGCAAAGCTACAGTGAACAAGGCCATATATTGAGCCTCGACGGTATATATACTGAGTACACTTGGGACCAAGTTTTCTCCCCAGATAAATATATACAACAATATCGGATCACATCATAAACTACTAGATATATAATCATAAACTACAAGATATTCTCGATATATATATTCACAAATGTCATCAGGCGCAACAGAGCCAGATGGAACAGCGAGCCGAGACAAACACAAGGAGATGGGGATTCTTGGTCCCCAATTTTCCCTCAACTTTGTCTTGCGCGACTTGTCCTCCTTTTGTTCACTGTGCAATTGCATCACTTGCCACAGACAACAAGTTAAGCAATAGGATAAAGCTTCTCCTGCTATCAGACAGCTTTTTTCCTGATCCTCAGTAGAGGCTGCATTCCTTAGCTTGTTGAAGGTTGAAGCTAGCTACTGCATGCCCCATGCATGAAACTGTTAACATGTAGAAAATTATAGAAAATGATATGTATCTTGTCCATTCACAGGTACTCTGACGTCGCTGATCGTCGGCGATTGGGAGTCTGCTCGTCAAGTCCAACTGAAAGATGTTTCCTTGCGGACATGGGTTTCTAACTGTGCCATAGGATATTATTTCAGTAAACCATCTGTCTGGCTACGGTTTATTGTTGATGCAATCAGGTTGATCAAGTGCAGGAACAGATCAACTGTTGTTTAATTCTGGCTTCTCAGTATAACTCTTTTATTTACACATTTACGGACTTCGTTTACGCATTTACAGTTTAATTTAAATTAAATGATAATTGGTGGCGCTAATTTACCTATGGATTATTTATTAGGTTTCGACTTGGTCATAAGATTAAGACCTGTTCGTAAAAACAAAATACTTCAGGTTATGACCCTTCTCCTTGGTTAGTAAATTGCGAAAGGCGTATATGAAGATGTAAGACCGTATCACACTAATCCATCAGGGATCAACGATCTCACTAAACTATCGTATATCCGACAACTGTCTAATGCTATAATAAATATATACCAATGCATGCAAATCCAAATGCTAATTTCATCCGATCTGGCATCGACAATAATAGGCGAAGTTGAGGGAGCTTTCCTTGATGATTAGTTCAACGCCAGCTTCCTTAGTGGTTGTGACTTAAGCCTCCACTGTCGAAATCACTGGTTGAGTCGTGAGCACGAGTCCATCACATTACTGACGACGAGCGAGATTTATTATAAGTGCTTCCGTGTCCTAGGTGTACTAAAGGGTCCATACTAGAAGACGACTGAAAAAGGACGTAGCTTCGTATAAAAACATCTGAAAAAGACATGTCTCAGTCTGCAGCGAGCGAGGCATGCGTATTTTTTTCTCTCTAACTTCACTAGTCACTACTCTAGAAATTTTTTCTACACACTGAGTGGTCGATCAACCCAAAAAAATGGTTACTTTCGTAAGTGCAAGTTGCAGGATGACTGAAAAGCTCCTCCTATGCAGTTAGCAAAGGCTGAATAAGGATGGATTTTATAGCCATTTCAGTCAATTGGGAGTTGATGCACCACCATTTTCAGCAGTTATTCATTTGGACACAAGTTACCGCATTACAGAGACACAGATTCATAGTTCTGTGTCCATTGTGTGTGCCTGCAAAAATCACGCACGCACGTACGCATGCATATCACACTCACACTCCCATCCTGGCTGTTAATACGTTGCTGTCCTATAGCTTTATTAGGCTGCAGATAGGCCCATAACGTTCAGAGACGTGTTCCCCTTTTGCGATGGACAGGTCGCTCTGCGTTTTTTCCCATCTGTTATGTCCAACTTCGCAGGAAAGCGATCCCGCCTCCTGTCCTGCTACGGCCACTGGTTTCGGCGCTGCCAGGCGTCCACACACACTGCTACGCTGTCTGTTTAAACGGATTTACGTCGCTGTTCTCGCTGCAACTGCTACTCTGTGTCTCACCCCACTTGCTGCAGGCGACAATGGAATCGAACCTAACATTTGTCAACAAGGCTGCCGCTTTAATTTCTTGTGTCATTTGCTCGAGTTTAACCCTTGCACTTTGCAGTATGTATCTGTTGCACATCGATCCATGCCATGTTGTGCTGTTTCCCAGTTACTGAACTAAATGGAGCAAGGGCTGCAAAGGGACGCTCACTACTTATATAAGTTCATTGTTCCTAATAACATATGAAAGAAAACGTGTATGTTAATTTGCAAATGCAGATGAAATTATTGACAATTCACAAATGTACTCATTGTTGCGTTCAAAACAAATGTACTCGTTACTGCCAGTGCCAGACATGGAAACAACCACGGATCAGTTAACCAGTTCTTGGGTTCAGCATACGTGTCGCAGATCGATCTGGTTATAATTTCACAGAAGACTAACACCAAAGTCTTCTGAAAATTAAAAATGGGGCCCTACTGACTGGCTGACTGCCGAGGGTGCCTTTTTAACAACGTCAAAGATGGTTAATCCGTCAGAGTATCAGTGCTGACATTAGAAATCCGACTTACAATCATGAGGTGTGTCAGCTGACAAACATAATAAGCCTTGTGTACCACTGGCCGACGGCACCCTGTGCTTGCAATCGTCGAATACTTGAATGCCAACTTGTTTAGTTTTTAATGGGCGACGAGAATGGGACACGAGTTGGCGAGGGCAGAATTTCATTTCAAGAAGAAATTGCTGTTCTGACGATGACGAATGTACGTACTGGAGAAATTGCAACGTCTTGGACGCGTGATGCAGTATATTTCTTGGTATAGGAGAATATCCATGACATGAGTAGTAGGTGCTCATCGCAGCGGTTAGCCTGTGCCTTATGATATTATTACTAGTATCAACAAATGTTCCGTCTTGCAACTGAATACCTGATAATTGATTCTTCAAAAAAAAATACCTTGATAATTGTCCAAGCAGATGAACTGTTGCCGAGCAAGCGTCAGCGCAATTTGATTTGGTTTTGAGGAATGAAAATAAACTGAGGGCTTGTTTTGGAAGCCGCGTCATTCACCTTAATCTACATTTGCTGGGTGTGGATTGAGGTGAAATTTATAGTTCAAGTTTCACTCCAATCCATACCAAAAACACGGATTAGGTGAATCGATAACATCCAAACTACGTTTTGAAATGGGTGCAAACCCCTCTTTCCTATTCAGTTTTTATTTTTTTTTTGGTAGAAAGGGATTCAATCAGAGACAGATGGATAAAAACAGAATTAGATTAGAATATGCGAACGTATGGCCAGAAAATTAAATTAGGATTACATGATTCAATATTCTCAAGTATGTATATAAAATCACACGATAATATACACGTGAGAAGCTCAATAATATATTTGATTCTGCAAACACAAAACTGGATTGGACAAAAAAATTCCCGACCACGACACCTTTCTCTCCATCGAAATTTCTAAACAAAAAAAAAAGACTTTTAAAGGGAACTATGGATAGCCAAATCGGCCCATCATTTGTTCTTTTCTTCGTATATTGATGGGCCTAAAATCCAACTCAGCCCAAGACAGGTCCACCGGTCCGGATTCCCGGAACAAACCGCTTTTTAATCGGGTACAGAAACAAACCGCTGTTTTGACTGTCTGTTCGTTTCCTCGACTTTTCAAACAAGTCAAAATAGTACTGTCTCCATCCCCAAGAAAACCAAGCCTCCAAGTCACTGGCACTGGGACCCACACAAAATGGACATCGCCCGCGAAGTCGCAAAAATCGAAAGAAGCCATCGGCCCCATCCGCGTCGCCCCCAAATTCCCAAACCAACTTTTCTTTCTTCTTCCCCCTCCGCCCGCCCAGGGGGGCTGCTTCTCGAGGGCTCTGCAAAACCCCTCCTTAAACCCTAGCTTCCGTACATCTCCGAGGCCCCACATGGCCTCCCTCGTCGCAATCAGGCGGCGCCGGAGGCGGTGGGACGACCGCTTCAATCCCCGCGTCTGGATTGTCGCGGGCATCGCCGTCGCGGGCGTCATCGTCCTGGCGGAGGTCGCGCGTGGCGCCGCCGCCGGTGGCTGCGGGGCATGTCTGGCACGGCACCCGACGCTGGAGCCTTCTGCGACCGCTTCGAGCTCCACCCTGCGCCGCAGCCGCCGCCTCCCGCCGCTCGCCACATTCTCTCGGGCCTGACCTTCGCCGCTAGTGACAAGTGAGTCCTGGAAGCTTCCTGCTCTGCTTGTCTCTTCTGTGCGATCCTGAGTTGCCATCCATGTATTTCCCGTGTTTTAGCTTCGAGATCGAGGGCTATGTAGCCGGGTTTGGGAACCCAGACTGGAAGAACACTCATGAGGCGGCGGAGGCGCACAGCAGTGGCTGTCACAATGCTGCGGAAACAGGGGCCACCTGCGTTGGAAGGACAATCATCGATGAACTCGGATTTGGGTTTGTTTCTTATTGCTTCGAATTGATTCATTTGAAATGGTGAACTATTTGCATCATCAATACTCACTTGATTTTTAGGCAGCTCCAGGATGTGTTTAATGATGCATATAAGTAGATGTAATAGGAAAGGTCAAAATGGTTAAATGTAACACCATAACTATGAAATATATCTGTGCAATTCATTTTTATGAAACAATATGATCTAAATTACTTGGACATGGAAAATATTACAACAATACAATTTTTGTATTGAAATGGGGTGTCCAAAAAGTGCCTTCTGGAGTAATTGTGATTCTCTTCTAAGTATTACATATTCTTATGTGACCAGGCCTTAAACCTTAACAATAGCGTGTCTATTTGCACAAACATCAATAATAAATTAATATTTTGTTGGCACCTCCCCCCTCCCTTACTATTTACATGCTTATTGTAAATTCATTTATTGTGTTTTTCAGTGTCACTGGAGAAAATTTGCACCATGGAACACCAGCAAACCCTGTTTCTCCTTCACTTGTCCCTGGAGGATCATGCAGTGGTTCTGCTGTGGCAGTTGCTGCACAACTTGTTGACTTTGCTATTGGTATTTCAAAAGATTTATACACATTTCTTCTGATTATGAACACTCACTTGTCCTTGTAAATGAACATTTTCTGTTACTTTTTCTGCTGCATCATGAACATAATACATGTGTTTCTTCTTCTACACAGTTAGGCATAGTATTTCACTTTTTGCAATTTTATCTCAAGTCTTTGTCCAGTATGTTTTCTTTTTGAAATGGACTGAAATTAAATCTTTAGCCTCAGGCTAGGATTTGTAGGTGACTAACAGTTATCTGTTTGTGGAACATTATCTACCCATTTAGAGGCAATGGCTACAATTACAATATTATTATTAATTTTTTAACCTTGCTAGTTTGGCCTGATTTGAATGCTTGTCACAGCGACACAACATCTTGTCAGTACAGTATATGATCCTGAATAGTTGGTTGTGCCCTTGAGTTTGTTGTTGTTGAGTCTTCTCTGAAAGTTTTCCTTTTGTTCTAATGGTATATCATCAAGAGCATATGTTGGAGAAGTTATTCCACCATTTCTGCTACTGTAATATATTCACACTATTCTTTTATGATGCACTTTATATTATAATACAAAAGTTCAACCCATCTCCATTTTGTTTGTGTACATATCCTTGATCTGAGCTAAGCTCAGTCCTTATGTCTTGCTCTTCCACTTCTCCATGTTCTTTTCCTATTCCTGACCTGTTAACCTCTGAAATTCCTGTAGGCACTGATACAATTGGTGATGTAAGAATCCCAGCTTCTTTCTGTGGTTTACTTTGTTTTAGACCTTCCTATGGTGTTATATCTACTCTTGGGACTATAGCAAATTCACAAAGTCTAGACACAATCGTATTTTTTTTTGCCTTTCTCAATATTTTTTTGTTCTTGTATTTTCAACTTTGACAAGAATTTAATTGTGACTTTGACAAGAATTTTCATTGGTCTCCTGTGACACAATTTGAATACCTTTTTTGCAAGCATGTAGTTTTACCTTATGTACAAGGATTGTAAATGATACTAAATTTACTTTTTAATTTAAGTATTAGAAATAGTAAGAACACTTAACTTGCCACAATACATGTGAATGTGATACATAGCACATCCGATGAGCAAAGTTTTCTGGAGAGTAACTGATGGTGAATATTATGCAATCAGTATTTTTCTCCATCCCCAATAGGTAAGTCATTTGACTTTTACACAAAGTTTGACCACTCATTTTATTCAATTTGTGCAAAAATATCATCATTTTGTTGCGGACTTTATTAATAAAAGTTCTTGAAGAAAACTTGACTAGGTTTGTACAATTTTTTGAATAAGACCAGCGTCAAACTTGGGGTCAAAAAAGTTAAATGTCTTATAATTTGGGATGGAGGAAGTAATTAATATCTGATGAGCAAAAATTTTACATAATATCACTGTGTATATTAGAACACCATTACCTCCCGCCCCCTCAGAATACCATTTATCCATGTTTGTGTCAAATGGCAGCATATTTAGATTTTATAAAATATTGTTCATTATTTTTTTACTTGATTTCTGTATTTTGTTAGATGGTTTGCACGAGATCCATGTATTCTGCATCGTGTTGGAGAAGTTCTCTTTACCAGCTGCTGCAGGTTGGACTTCTACAAACAAGGCAATTTTTTTTTGCCGATGATTGCTTTCAGCTGCTAAAGGTCTCTAATCAGAAAACTGTGCATGCCATAAAAAATGCTGTCCAGGCATTACGTGGATGTAAGTCATAGTGGTGTGTCATTTAGTTTAATTCATATATGTTTGTTACTTACTGAGCTTTATATATTTGTTGCAGATCAACCACCTAAACACATCAATATTGGCCAATATATTTGTTCCAATGTACCTAGCTTGAAGGAGTTTTGCGAACCAGCTACAAAAGTTACAAGAAGGGAACATCAGCCTTGCTTAATCTCCACAGTGATGTTGTTATTGCAGAGGTTTGTTTGCAGTAGTCATTTTGCTCCAGTTTAGACAGTTTTGCTCAGGGGAATGGAGTGGGTGGGTGGTTGGAATGCCAAAAATATGTACACGAGGATAGCCTACTAGGTAGTCCTGAAACCTAAAAATCTTAATCTGTTAGTACCAGAGATGATGAGTTTTGTTATGAGCTAGTCAAAATGTGCTCTGATCATACCACTTGGATTCTGGGATATGCTGAGTTGACTAGGTTTTTATGAGGGAACCATCACTGGTTTGTTGGGGCCATTTCATCAGGTAGTCAAAGTTTACCTTATGCATGGACCCATGGACTGAATATTGATGCACTTGTACTTTGTGAACTCTTGGATGTCTGGCTTGCTGAGTTGGAACCCTGCTCTGCCTGTGATTGATTAGCATGATTGACAGCAAACTTTTCTATGCCGTTGGGAAGGTTATTTTTTTCATCTTGCATAGCTTATGCTTACATGCCAATTTCTTCCAAGCAGCTAAATTCTTGTGGTTTTTGTAAGATATAGATATTGTAAAATAGTTTAATGCTAGGAAGATCATTGTTTGCTGCACGGTTGCTATTATTTCAGATCTGGATTTATTTTATTTTATTTTGTTGCTTTGTAGTTTCTATAATTCAACATGAATCAACAACTACTTTGGGACTTACATGTCAATAAATTTTTCAGATATGAGTTTAAAGCAAACCACAGGAGTGGGTTAACACTGTTAAACCTAACCTTGGCCTTGATATCAGATCTCGGTTTTATTTTATTTTATTTTGTTTGCTTTGTAGTTTCTATAATTCAACATGAATCAACAACTACTTTGGGACTTACATGTCAAAACCCTTTCTCAGATATGAGTTTAAAGGAAATCACTGCTTGTGGGTTAACACTGTTAAACCTAAGCTTGGCCTTGATATCTCTACGAATACTACAAGCTGTCGGAAGTTTTGCACGGAAAACATCAAATGTTTGAACCACTGAGCAAGAAATGAATTATGGACTGCACTCAAGAATCTTCATAAAGGTAGCCTTTCAAACCCTTTCTTAACCATGCTTCTAGCAACGGATAATCCCTGTTTGCATTTTAATTCAGCTGCATGTTTCTAGAAACTGTGCCATGCTGCTGAAATTGAATGAATAGCAGTGAGGGAGAGAAAAGTCTTGCTTCCTGCAAGACTAGGGTGGACCATCCAAGTGCTTGAACCACCCATATTGCTTGTACCTTATGGCAACAATTGAACAGTCCTGTTGCTTGGTACAGTAGACTATTGGCATACATGGGGGCAATTGATTAAATTGCTGCTGATCTCTCCAGTATGACCTGCAGTTAGAATCCAATCTTTTCTGCATTATCATGACAGTACCATACTTTTTGCTCCCTTTTGGACATACTTCAGTGTGGACATCCAGATAAAAATTTATTAGCTGAAAACAGGAAGGGAAATCTGCAGAAGATGACAATGTCCTCATGCATTGTTGGGAATTACAGTACAAGATGCAATTCTATATTTGGATGGTGGCCCTAGTACTGCAGGAAGCAAGATGTCAGCCACTAGTTTGCTGGTAGTAGTGCAGCTAGGGTTTGCTGGTGTGAAGGAGGGGGGGGGCTTAGAAAAGAGATGTCGAGAGGGAGACACACCCCAGGTAGGGTGAGCAAGAGATGCCAAGTGGGAGATGGCGGGGCGGAGGAGGCGAGACATGGTTGGGGCGAGCTAGATAGGGTGGGTGATAGTTGGTGGGGCTGGGACCAAGCTACCACCCAATCACTGTTTGCCCTGCCCTGCAGATGGATAAAGGACGCCCTACAGCAGCATATAGGGCCATTGTTACCGACTACTGAGCGTGGTAGGGCATAGGAATGTGAGATTGTGGGCCGAGGTTTGAACACGCTGACGGCACTTGTGCTTCGCGGCTTCGTCTGTGCTTTACGAAAAACAGAGAGAAGAGAGGAACCCTATCTCGCCAGGAAATCCAGGGGGAGATTAAATCTCAACCCTGGCTAATCCATTCAATCCAATGTTCAGTACTGATAGCTGCTAAATCCGAACAACTCACTATTCTGAGATAACAAACAAATCAAATGACTCTCCCAAACTCTAGGAGCTGATAACCGAACGGCGCGCTCAGGCTTCATGGTGACCGGCAAGACGCCGTAAGGCTACAGGCCCATCGTTCAGCCACGCTTTCGCCCGCTGGTACACCGCGGCCCGTCATGACAGCCATAAATACAATGGGACTATTTGATTTTTTCGAGTGCGGCTCGGGTGACAAAACAGTAGCTCTAGGCCCATGCTGCCCATCCGCCCCGTCAAGTACAACAAAGCGTTTTAATTAACATCGAAAATTTTGATTCTATGAAAAGGATCCTGCATTTATCATTTGTTATAGTACACCCAGAAGAAATGATAAAAATGTGTGCATGTGTATCACCTAAGTGGCCATATTGATCACTTGAGAATTCTTTTTATATTCCTGTACCATGTGCTAATTTATGATAAATCTTAATTTATGATAAATCTTGCAAAAAGTTCAGTATTAGATTGAATGAAGGGCTTGTCCATGAGTAGTCTTACTTTTTAACTCTTTGTTTCGGTGTTATCTAGATACTGAATTTTACACCAACCACAGCTGGATATCCCTCTAAAGAAAAACTCTAAAAGAAAAGACTATCATCTGGATTTGACGCATAGAATGTACAAATTTGTAGGCATTGCTGCACTTTCTGGCTGTTATGAGGTAAAAGCAGTAGCTCTATGTAATTTCATTATCTTATTTTATTCCTCTTGAGAATAGTATAAAAATCCATGTAAGACAACTCTCACTTTTTGCAGGTTACTATTCCCATGGAAAATCTGGATCATCATGTATCTCTTTCTATTTGTAGCAGCATATGGATCGGACAAATTTCTTTCTTCGCACTATCTTGGATACATATTCTCTATCCAGGACCAAGTAGTTTTGCATCCAAGTTGAAAACTGCAATCTTCAGTAACCAAAGTTGATGTTGATGTCAACGCATCAGAGTTTTGAAAAGAAAAAGGTCTGTTCCAGCAAAACAACCTCTCCTTTTTTTTTTGTGACAGATTAACAATCTGTTTGACCCTTATTTTTTGCTTGGAGAGAGTAGTATTATGGAATTGAAAAGATGGGTTGTATGAGTTAGATTTTTAGTCCTGAAAAGACCTTTCAACACTTTTTTTCCAGTGTATCTTAAAATTGATAAGGTACTATTTCTTGATACCAGTCTTTCTACTAGAAGATGTCAGCCACTCTATAGTCCTAAAAAATCATGGGTCCTTACTAGTAGTATTTTAGGAAACATGGTATGGCCTTTTTTCCTAGTCTGACTTTGTGAAAGATTCTTTTTCGGGTAGAGTGTGGGCATGGTACTGATAAACTAAATATCGGTATGTGTAATTGTATATAGTTTGTCTTGTCTGAATCTGTACCGTATGGCAACTTGGGGCCTGTTTGGTTCTGTCTTGAGCACAGTTACAACTCGCTTTGAATGAGGTTAACGAAAGTGATTGCGGGCGCCGGGTTCTTTTTTGCTCTGACGCGAAGACTGTGTGAGTTAGATTTGGCTTGCTTTCGTGGAGCTTCAAATCAAGTCCCAGCCGCGAGCCCCTTGTGTTTGTGCCGATGCAGCTTAGGCGAGGCGAAGCTATGCCCAGAACCAAGCAGCCTTTGATCTTTGTTCCTATCATTAAAATACTATATAAAAATGAACACACTGAACCAAAATTATGAACATGCAGATGGTTAGTGTCTTATGAACTGGTTGTGGTACAAGAAAATTATTTCAGTTTTTGCTGCCACCAACTTAAATCAGTCTGTGCTACTGGACAGGGAAATAGTGCTTTCAAAAGAAGAGAGTGGATCAAGGCAATTGAATTTACTCTGAGGCCATCAGTTTGAGTGACACAAATGCAAACATATTACTGCAACAGAGCAGCAGCTTATATTTGAACTGGGCCGTATACTTTTATACCAGCCCTATTTTTCTGCTCAAAGTTTTTCTGAAGTTAGTACACTAAACCTGGCATATTTTATCTTATGTAGTTTTAAGCAGGCCTAAGCAGATTGTGATCGGGCCTTTACTGTTGATAGAAAGGTAAGAGATTTTTTGTAGATGCAATATTCCCATGCTGTTATGGGTGACATTTGTAGCATTGTCAACCTTTAAGAGGAGTTTCTAAGGTTTATTTTATAGTTCTGGATGATTCTGATGATATCGCTGTTATGGCAACATCAAATCCTTACTGTGAATTTCTTTACTTGTTGCTTCAGAATACAAAAGCATTATCCACGGGCGTACAGTGCAAGGTGCTTAACTTTGAATCACAAAGAAGCACTTCAAGGTGAGGCCTTTTTGTGCGTCAGCATTAATTTAGCAGCTTATAGTAAAAAACGCTAAAGATACATTTTATTGTGCTGATATCTACAAGTTGCACCCAGCAGATGGCATGCATAATTTTTTGTTTTGAAATTTGTGTGCTGTACTTTCTTTGAGGATGGGTCTGAATTGATTTATATTGTTTCATTATTGTTATGATAAAAGAGTTTTGTGGATTCTATTGGCGAATGAGCTTGTCAGAATCAAACTAGTTTTCCTGTTTTGAAGCCGCATTGGAAGCCTAAAATATCATGACATAACCTTATGAAAAAGAACTCGCCTCATTTACTAAAAATGCACTATGCACATAACCTTTATAAAAAATGTAATTTGCAGATTTCAGGCATGCTTTGGCTTTGGAACCACAGAACAAAACAGCCCTTACCGCGGAGAGGGAGGCTGCAGAAACTCCTGAAGTGATATGGGGCGCAGGACCACCCTCCGACTTGTAAATTTTGGAAGACTGCCTGGTTGAAGGTAAGTGTAATTTGATCGGCTGCTTGTAAAAGAAGCATCTATGCCATCTTCCGATAAACTATCCACGAGCTATTAAACTCTTCTGATTGGGGGTCATTCAAAATTTGTATCTCACGACGATTGTGAGGATTTGACATAGCTTCCTGCAACGAGAATTTGAGTAATCTGTACTGTGAGATCTTTCCCGGCGCCATCCATGGAAAGCGTCAAATCTTGCTGTATACTGCTTTGATCGTTCCCCGAGAGAATGATTGAGCGCTTGGGTAGTGTATGATTTTTGCAGTGTCCACCGTTGAGGCGTTGTACCGTTTTGTTGTTGAAAAGTTTATCAGCTGAAAATAAGAAATTTGTCCCTTTCTATTCTATCGGCCTCATGTATTAATGAAGGCAAAAGTATCTATCAAGCGAAACAAATGCTACGCCACATGAACGGAACCCGTGAAATACGTATGACCGCAACGCACATACACAGACGAGCGTAATAGCCCGTACTCCGCAAAACACACACAGTTTAAGCATTTTCCGTATTTCTGTTTGAGGACAAACACCTAACCGCTCGCGACACTACTGAGAGACTTTTTTTTTTTAAAAAAAATAATTTTTAATAATTAATCGCAAATCTAGAAGCTGTTAAAATATGAGATATACCACCTGTCGGCTGCTGAGAGGCCGACAGGCCGCCCGAGCCGATAGTTGTCCCGTTGGCTGCTCAACGGACCGGCGTACGTGCGCCGACGCCCGCCGCGCCATGCTAACGGAGCCGATAGGGTACCTGGACTGGTGCCTGCGAGGGAGACCACTTCGCTGACACAGAAACCGTCGCCTCCGCGTACGTTCCGCGCGCGTATCGCTTTTGCGCCGCGGCACCACTTGGGGCGCCTTGCATATATAGCTGCACTTCTTTGCTTTCCTCCACGGACTAGCGCTTTTTTCTTCCCGTTTTTGCAGCAATGGAGACAAACAGCGCATGCAGCAGCTGCGCACGCCGATGGACACGCTGTTGTCCCTCGCGGCAAAGCTTCGTCTTCCGGCCTTGTCGCCGCTGTTGTCCCTCGTCACAGCAGCAGCAGCATCGCTCCACGTTCCTCCCTCCTGCCCTCGCTGCCGCGGCGGCGCGCGCGCTCACCGTCCTCCGCCGGCTCCTGCTGCTTAAGGTTTTTCCACGCAGGTTTTCATCTCCTCCCTCTTCATGTTCCTCTCCGTGCTTCGCGCCCCTGGCGCTGTAGCGGTCGCGCCCACGGTGCCCGCGCATGGAGCTGGGGTCCCCTGCGGGAGACACCTACGTGGGGCGGGCGCTGGCGCACGTGCTGTCCACAGGCATCCAGGCTCCCCGGACCTCCCGCAAGTAACGAGCTGGTGCGTGGCCTGGCGCGGAGCGGCTGCTGACGACAACCTGCGGGGCGCCCGTCGGCGTTGTGAACTGCGGGCCGGGCGCTTCGCGGGCGCGTTCGCGCGCGCACGCTGCGACAGCTGGAGTCCGCGGCGGAGCGGAGTTTTGGCCTGATGGAGCTGGCCGTGCAGCGGTGCGGACGGGGATGCGGTGGTGGAGGCCCAGCGAGGTGGGGTCTGACGGGCCGCCGCGGAGAAGCTGGCCGCCGAGCTGCTGTGGCTCGGGCAGAAGCGGCGGAGGATGGCGCGGCGAGCGAGGCCGTCAGGTGTAGCCTGGCGCCGCGCAGAAAGCTGGGAGCCGCGCGCGCTCGTTGCCGAGCCCGCGTGCCCAGGTCTGCTGCTCCGCGTTGCCGGTGGTACGTCAAAAACTCTGTGTTTTTTTGAGTGCTGCGAACTTTCTCTGGTCCAAAACCTGCGAAGAAGACCCCTCATAGAATGAATGCAAATAGGTACGAAGCGTATAGAGCGCGTCTATGTTTTGTGAGTGAATTCGTGACCGTTTCGGCACCGCGAGGTTTGTGCTGAAAAGACGATTTGATATGTTTCATATGCCGGATGCGTTATAATAGATTCGTTTTTACGGGAGAAAATGCGGTGCCAGTGGTGTGCGGACGTGGGCCGAGGAGGATAATGACGTTTTGGTGGTCGCGAATTCGCGAGGGCTGCTGCAAACATGGGGGTTGAGCTTTGTCCCTAGTGTTGCCCTTTCACCCCATCGTCGACGTCGACCTAGGTGTCACCATGACACGTACAGTATACCATCCATTGAACTGGCACGTTTTTGTTGTGCCTGCATTAATAATGGGTTGATGAAACACCAAAGAAAAACAGGAATTGGGCGATCAATTTGCTACGTCCACTTACCCATTAATTCATGCGCAGTGTTCCCACCAAGCACGCCAACCCAAGGAATCTCGGAGCAGAGCGCCGGAGGGAAGTACTTATAAGGCCGCGGTAGCCGAGCAGCGGATGGCGATGCTGTCGTGGCTGCCGCTGTGCCAAAGCCGCGGTAAGTATAAACGGCACGGACGCACCGGTGCTGGCGTCCCGGAGCGGCCGGAGATGGTGGCCGTGCTGGAGGACCTGATCGACGCTTAGCTGGGAGCAGCGGAGGAGGTCCTGGGGTACTCGGCCGCACCACTTTGCCGCCTGCCCCCGACACCGACCGGCCCAACCCCTCGAATGCCGCTAAAGCACACGATGGTATGCCTTGAGTCGCAGCCGCTCGCGTAGCGCTGCAACTGAAGAAAGAATGCAATATCTTGCGCTTACGATACTACATGTAAATATGTAATATAAATCTTGTACCATGATACTCCATGTAAATATGCAATATAATACTTGTGTCTGTATAGTGTATATGTACCTATGCAGTATGTAGCAAAAACAGAAGTTCTTATTTACATGACAGCAGAAAAAAGAAATATACTCCTATGGCCATGTCGCCAAGACCCAAAAAATGCAGAGGCATCATACATACAGTACAAGTATTTCCAGAACACAAGACTGCTCAATACACCAGAAACTTTATTCCTCCAAAAGAATTGGGCTGTAAATAACAACAGAAAAATAAGGTGTGAAATCATGGATGTATTTATTCTAACGAGGATACAAAAGAGTAATACAGCCGTTTCAACAGATTCTGGTTGTTCATATCCTGATAGCCCTAGCCTACTGTACATATATCCTGCGGACAAAAAAAGGGTTACACTTCATCTTAGCTCACTTGTAGAGTTTGTCCTTCCAATCGCACTTGGTTCTCCGATCGAAAACAGATGCTAATGATTTTGAAGCCCAAGCAGCAAGCATTCATTGCCCCTCCTGCAGATTTCCCTCGCTTTTGAACTTGAAGGGTATAACCTATGAAACTTCTGTCTTGCTTGCCTCAAGGTAGGTGAGGAAATATTCATGTGCCCCCATCAAGTTTTGGTAAACAGATTGCGCTCCTCCATGCCCATCTAGCAAAGGAATCTATCTTTGAAAAAAGATGATACAACACCCTCAAAAATTACAAATGCGGTCGCCAATGCTAGATAAGTATCCTGTTGAAGTATCTTCTTCTGGTGACCGAGCCCACCAGAATGGGCAAGGCAATTTCCCTGTTCAGCATCCTTTTATGTTCAATATCATCCAAGGGATAAAAACCATGGCCTCCCGGCAGTTGACTTCCTTCACGGGAAGCATTGATACCTTCACAAAATTTACCATTTGTAAATGACTTGAGCATAGTAAGCACCAAGAACGAGGTTTAAATTCTGGAAAAAGAAACCCCCAAACAAGCTAGAAAAGCCAAGCCTCATAATCCTACATTGATTAGTTGTTGAATGTGCAAAGCAACAAATATGACTTATAACAATCATGCTACTAAAAATAATCCCAATAGAAAGAACAGTTGTCATTCAATATGGGAAAAACACACCTGAGACATCAGTAGAAAGCTGCAAGTGATTTTAACAGTCCTTGGTCCATGATACCGCATTTCCTCATGGTTGAATTCAAGAGAAAGAGTGTTGGGAAACCATGAATGCCGATCTCGAAATTATGCTGCAGTTCCAGCATCAGATTAGTATTCAACTAAAACTAGACGTATTGCAACAAGAATATTTTTTCTTTACACCATACGAGGACAAACCTTGGCCTAATTGCAGATTCCTCAAAATGCAAAATGTCGAATAGTTGGGAATAGGAAGCCAGTGTCTCAAAATTTGGTTTGCATTCTTGAGGAGAATGGGCACCACGAGGCATAGAAAAGTACAGCAATAAAGTCATCCTTGTTTGCATGAAGAAGATTAACTGCCCTTGCTAACGTGACCTCATCTCCTGAAAGGGTAAAAATCAGTTAGATTCAAATGTTACAGATACAGCAGGTGGAAAATCCTTATGCTCGGCAGCTCAAGTCAGGTGGAAGAAACTTTATAGGAATATTGTTTTTAATTTGCTTTGTCATAACATAAGCAATATATATAGCTGCTAAAAGTAAAATGAACAGAACAAATCATTTACACATAACCTAAGAACCACGAAAAAAAATAGCCTTCCTACTAGTTATGAACCCTAGACAAGACTTTTTCCCCATCTAACTTCGTAATCCCAACTTTTAATGCCAAACAATTCTCATCACAAATCATTTACGTACCTAGCTTCCACTCCATCGACACAATATTATATAAGAATTCAAAGCATAGTAATGGAACGAACAAATTTTGTTGGCAATTTTATCACAACGCTGAAAATATCTTACTCGATGACGCCGACCGGGTCGCCAAGGCGGCGATCCAGCGTCGAGCATGTATCGGGGAGTCCCAAGGACGGATTCCACGATAGTAGGCACCAGGCACGCATCGTGGGGCATGGATGCTGCTGCTGCGGCGGAGGGGCCAAAGCCGGCGAGGAGGAAGGGGAGGAGCAGCGCTGTCCAACACGGCAGTCGCCGCGCCATGGGGCCCGCAGCGGGGAAAGGCCGAGAGGGGGCCGCTCGGCCCAGAGATCTGGGCGCCTGGGCGTGGCGGGGGCGCTGCGATGCGCTCACCGCCGGGGAGGGCGCTGCCGCGGCGGGCCACGGCGACCGGGCGGCCGGTGGGCGCGGGCGACGGTGGGAGGGTGCGGGGTGGTTCGGTGTGTGTGAGGCTGAGGCCTGCGTGTCGTTGAGAGGGTCGCTTTATCGGGTTCGGTCTTCCGCCCAACCGTCCGATCTGGATCGGACGGCGCAAGGCCGCTCGCCAGCCAGTCTGGACCGCGCGTCGCCGGTCGTCTTCAGGCATGACGCGGCGTAGGCCCCACCTGCAGCAGGGGGGGTGGAGACCGCACATGATCGCGACGGGGGCACGTGTAGTGACGGGTGTGGGCCCGTATGTCGGCCCCTGAATGACATGTGGGCGTATCTGTCAGGGTGTCAGTCGCGGCATGCGGGGCGTGGGGCGCCCGCGACCTTGAGTTTGGGCCCGCCGGCGGACTCCCGGCTCGTAGTACGTACACGGCCTGCCGTGGAGAATCTGATTTCACCTTTTGTTGGTGTCATGGATCAATTGGGCGCCGGAGAATCTGTGCGCCCTGCTGCTAGTTTTTTTGTGGAAAATTGTCGTGGAGAAACTTTGCATCTGGTGCCTGTGTAAAACGATTCGTCGCTCTTGGCTCTTTGCTGTAATAAAATGGAACCGCCGCACGGAGCCATCAGACATGGAAGATGAATGGGTGGGGCAATCATTTTGGGCTCAGATGCCATGTCACTGTCGCTACAATTGCTTTGAGATTATCCGAGCTGGCCAATAACGGAATTATCAATTATGAATCACAACCAAACGCGCATTGCATATATAACAGTAGAAAGCGACGTGGCTATCCCGCGCGAAAGAGTGAAGAGCTCAACTCTTTTGCACAAAAGAGCATCACTCTAATCACTTATGGTTGTTCCTTTCCAGGATGGATGGCTACTAGTACATATTATCATATAGAAATCAAATCAAATGAAAACCCTACTGAATTAGGTAAGCGAGTATTCGTTTCTAACAAGCCGCAAAATATACTGTGCGGCTTTTGGGCAAAAAAGCACCCCCAATACGGCCCCATCGGCGAGCCCCATCCATTGTGACATTTTTGTTTCTGGTGCAGGCAAAAAGGAGTTTGCTTGCTCCTGCGAGATTGATGCTTGCAAATGGCCTCTGCAATGAATTGTCACAAAAAATATAAAGCCCATCCATTGTGACATTTTGATTTCAGGCAAAAATTCAATAAGTGCAAATTCGAATTGCCTCACAAAAATAAGCCTGCTGATTTCAACTAATTCATAATAGTATTCTGTCAGAGAGAATAAGTTGAAACAAGAAAAAACTTGCAATGGATTGCTCAACCATTCGGATGGGTTAAGCAGCATGGCCCTTTGAGGACCTCATGAAGTGCTCTACCGAATCCTCTAACCTGCTATAACCATTACACATGAAGTCCTGATCTCGAGACAAAAAACTCGCTATAACCGCTTTCTAGTGAATTTGTATTTATGCCAGCCCAGAGCATAAGCAGAGTTTCACACATGTTACAAGAAGGCAGAAAAATGAACCACGGAAGAATGGCAAAACCAATTCCTTCAGATTTCAAGGTAGCACATCACCGTCAGCTAACAAGTGTCAGCCCACTTGGTTGTGGCAGATAGCAAACTCCAGCTAAGATGAACTGGGATCTCAATCCTCCAAAGCATGTGGGATGGGATGTTGTCCACAGAGCAGTGACAGCTCACCTCAGTAGTCTGACTAACGCTAACAAAAGCAAGTTATTCTGTTATAGATTGTAATAACCACCTCACAAACAAAAACATTGACACATTCCTCTTACAGTAACCTGAACAATGGACAAAAAATTATTATCATTCATCTCCAAATAATAATTATATTGATTCACTAGGCTGTGGGCTGGGATGACCAGTATATAGACCAAATCAACACCATACAAGATACAAAAACAAATTGCGGTGGAAGTTACAAATAGATAGAGAGAGAGAAATGAAATAAGGGAAAAATGAATTATACCTATATGTGGCACATTGGCCGCATTATGTACACCGCAGCAGCATTCCCTTTATTGGATATAGTTTTCACTACTAAAAAGTAATTTTCATGGATCACCCCTGTATCGTGGTATTATAACCTTGGCCTGGAAAGCTTAGCTACCAGGCCTGTCCTCTGTAGCATGCACTTGACTGATCAATCTAATGGCACCTTTGCGGTCCCATGGCGATGCATGACAAGTTAGCTGAATCATGCTTCCGTGTTTTGATCCAAGCTTTGTACCAGTTGTGCTCAGACAATAACTGTAATAGTGTGTACGGTGAAAAGAATAAGTCCATATCTTGTGTCAGTGTGTACTATGCTTCCCTTATTTTCTGATAAAGGGCTTGACAGACGAGTAACTTTTCATCACTAGCTATGTCAAGATCTAAAAATACGTGCATCCCATCTGAGTTGAGTAACAACAGATCTTGTCGCCAATAAGAGGGCGTGTGTCAACGGATTATGACCCAGCCCTACAGCAACATCAAACAAGCAGAAAAAAAAAAATTAGACAACACTTGTATAAAATAATCTTATGACTAGAGACTGATGCGAGAGCTCCACACATGTGGGTATGCATTGCAAGACTAATCTGATAATTCTGTTGCATTCCCTTCATCCTGATACAATGGCAATTGTGTATTATACTTGTAAAGTAGAGATAAATGTAAGTATAGCATAGGTTATCTTTCTTTCCCATTGGAAAATCTAATGGCAAACCTCTGTGCTAGTAGAGTCTACGTTACCCATAGGCCTATGCTGCTACATGATCACAAAGATAGTTCTACCAAAGTATATATGGCCATACAAGGGCAAAAAAGTTTTTGAAGAAACTAAAACCAAGTTAATATGTATAATTTATTAATGCCCTGGCTCTTTCCACATGTTGCAATCAAAAAAAACAACGCTAATTGTCTTAAAACAAAACAGCTTTAATTAGAACACCATATGAACCATTTTACGGGTTTGTACCATTTTGAAATTAGGAATCACAAATACTCAAACAGTGCAATGTTATGCCTTATGCTCCACTTTTTCCCTTTCCTTTTCCTTTTTCTTTTTCAATTTTTTTATGCTCCACATGCATCCAAAAACTTTTAAATGAATTATGGACATGATTCACGCAGCTGAATAATGGATTCAAATCAGTGTCATTAAATCAAATTTTCTTTACCTCTTGGTCGTAGGATGCGATCAACTTCCAAGAATATGTCAAGAGTAGAACATCTATGCTTGTGGTTCTTCTCAAGTGATAGAAAGCCATCAGCATGCAACCATATCATATGTTCTTGGGTAAAAGTTGGAAATGCTGGCCACACCTAAACACATGTCCAGCCATCCATCATTTAACTGAAGGTTGATCCAAAAGATCAATGTGTGCCAAAAGTTGTCTATCAAATTGATACTTTATTCATGCATCAATCACCGTGGTGTTTCTAATAAAAATTATGTGCAATTGAGAATGCAATAATTCTACATCAACAACTTTCCATATATGCCTTTAAATTTTGCATGTGTTAACATTTGTGAAAGTTATGACTGTTCATGCATATGACGGCGTTTTTAGTTTAGAGAACTTCATCAAGAAAGGTTAATTCAAAGATTTTAGCATATCAACAAAAATAAAAGACTCATGGACTACTGCTTACCAATCATGTTGAACCCCAATAAAACCACGGTCAAATATTAGTGGTAGATAGTTTTGGGGCATAGGTAGGAACAACATTCATCACCCATACAGACCCCTTCCAGCCTTCAGTAAAGCAGCATTAAATCCACCAAAGTGATGCTCATATATTCAAAAACATTCCTTAGCATGTTAAATGGTGGTTGTGGGTCTTCATCACCAGGTCTCTTCGGATGGTCTGAAAATATATAGTGGAGATAGCAAAGACCAGTAGTTTTAAGCACCATGGAGTCCCAACTTGAAGTATCATCATCAGCAAAGACTTTCTGAATGCACACCTGTTAAATTAGAAGGTTCTTAATGCAAGATAGACAAGCATTTGAACATTAAAGCATTACTTTTAACATTTTTTAATTTCGTTGATTTGTGTGCTTGTTTTCCAATTGCACTATGTATTCAAATACTTACCATGTATGTCCAGTTCTGTTGAGTTTTGTCTAGCCTGAGATGGCCAGGTGGTGCGATGTTCAATGGGGATCCAACGCTGGCTTTCTTGTACCTGATATGCGGGCTTAGTGGGTTGGTAGTATGGTGACTCTGGATCATGGTTACATAGCTCCAGGCCCAGATTTTCTGTAAAACAACTCTGTAAAGTTCACCACTAGTCTAAATATTTATTTACTATAAAGCATGTAGGTGTTGGTGTTGCAATTTTTCTTGAATTGTGGTTTTCCCTTTATTTGTCTTTTTCCATACAATTAGAAACTTCATCTTGTTGTGACAGCATCTCCCAACAAAGGCCCCTCAGCTTAAGTCACGAATGGCTGTCCATTTCTTTTGGTTTCTTTGTGCATAGAGGCCCTATGTGTATTCAAATTTGATGTCCATACAAAAATATCCATCAGGCCTCAAAACCTGTTCACTTCAACAAGAAAATGCCATCTGGAGAATTACAGAGAAAACCGTGTTACATATTATTCAGTAATACTACTGTAAAGAGACACTCAATTTATAGCCATCCTAAAAGTACCCTACCAAATTACCATAGATGCTTCTTTACAGAAATCAGATGTATGCAAATTTTGCAGTGGCAAGGGTTGTAGTCAACCAAAAGTTACCCACAACTGTATATCCTTGAATATTTAATATTCAGCTAGACATTTATACCAATCTTTACATGTGAAGTGCTAGCTTAAGATATTGCTGAATAAAAATTATAATAGTCAATGAGAGCCGGGCATGTGAAAGAGACGCTTCAACACATACCGCTTTTGTAAAATTATTCGATATTGCATTTTCGCTATCAATGCACCGCTATCAAAGGAAAGATAGGGATATGGAAGCTGCTTCGTTGCAAATGGAACCAATCATTGCAGGAATGCCTCTCTCTCCAGTGTAATTCAGACCCTGGCTGCCTGATTCATAGCAGGCAATGCATGGTCAAAGTCTCTCTCAAAAAGATGTGCCCCAAAGGTACCACAAATCCCATTCTATATCAAGGACTGTCCTAACCTGAAATGGCAAAGCAACAAACACCATCAGCAAGAAGAGTTTTTGTAAAACGCTAACAATTATCCAAGGTCTTACCTTAGCCAATCAGAGCATAGAGTGATCTACATAATATGTCTAAATGTGTTTTGTATGATGATCTTTAAAAAAAATGTTTATATGTTTTGGGTAATGGATAATGGAGATCCTAATGTCCTGCTGCCAACATACTTTTGCAAGTACAGTAATAAGCTCCTGATTTGCTTTTCCAGCACATTGGGCGTACGAAGAGTTTCCCAAGTCAAATTAAGTAGAAATAGACCGGCACTTTCCACCCAGCCCACTCAACATGCAAGATTTCTAAAGTACCCCAAGTGGAAACACCTTACGGGTAAGTATTGCTGAATAACAAATCATGATATGAAAAGGATTATCTTAAACTGAGGAAATCAGGACAGGAAAAACAACTTATGAATAAAAAATATTGTTTCCCCAAATAAATAGAATATTTTCCCACAGAATAACAGAACAACCATTATCTGCTTAAAATTGTGTTTTATTGTAAATAGTGAAGTAGAAATTTTTAAACAATTTGAAAAGTATCAAGCCCAAAGGAAATGCTTTCAACAGAACTCACAAGGCTTATGGAACCAATATAAAGTACAGGTGTCCGGAATCCTGGAAAAATCAAAGTGGATAGAAAATCTTGGCAGAAGCCAGCAAATTCATAGGGCGTTGACAAAGAGGACTAGCAAAGGGGTAACTTTTAAGAATTAGATTTTTGTACCAAAGAATGACACCTCGTTGACAGATATGTCACTGGTTCAGTTCTATACTTCAGCTAGTTCTGGGTATGCATTCACTAGAATTGAAAGTCAAATAGGTAATTACTAGTAATAGCATAGGTTAAACTGAACAGGACGGCAAATAACTCACCCCAGCCTCATTGAAATTGAATTCATTCCGCAATCCAATCATCTCAGCAATTTGATGGGCATAATCCTCCCACAAATTAAGGCCGTAATGGCGTCCGACGGAACGAGATCTATCATCCTCCTCCACCATCATCCTGTTATCAATGAGCAAACCACCAATTCACAACCAGCAGACCAAACCCACCCACCACCACCCTCGAATTGTAGCGACGGAGCAAATTTTGTTCACACACACCTCTTGAACAGGCTCCCGGCGAGAACTCCTGCCCGCTAATCCGCACGTTGTCCCTTCCAGATGAAGCCTTCCCTTGCCACTCAGGCCACCGCACGGGAACCGGTAGCCCCTTGGTGGCGCGACGAGGCAAAGTGACCCCGCCGTCGCGCGTGCACTGGCGGTCGTAGCTTATGACGACGCCGCCGGCGCCCAGATCCGAGACGTCGACGGCGTCCGTGACGTTGTAGTAGCAGGGCACGTAGTTCTCCGTACTCGGGCGGGCACACCTCCGCTTACTCCTGGCACGGACGCCGCCACCCGCGAGCTCGCCGATGTCGAGCAGGTCCGTGACCAGCTGCTCTGCAGCCGGCGGTATCTGCGGTGCGCGGCGGCGGCGGCGGCCGCGCCGCGCCGCCGCGGTCCCGTGAAACGTCCCCGCCCACGCGACCGAGCCCACGAGCGCCGCCGCCGCCGCCAGCAGCAGTGACCCCGATCTTCACCGCCGCGGCCGCGAGGTGCCGTTTCCGCGCGCCGCCCCGGCCACCGCACTACCAATTCATTCTCGCTGGCCTTGGGGTCGTAGTACGCCTCGTCCGCCGCCGCCAGCTTGCTCCGATCCCCGACACGCCCTGTACATGGCCGCGACATGCCTCCTGCTGCTGCGGATGGAGCGGACGGCCGCCAGTGCGCCGCATGGAGCGCGGGACACGCGGGCCGCCACGCCACTGGACCGCAAAGCGGCGAGCAATTCCGCGATGGCCTGCGCTTCGCGCTGCCGCTGCCGCTGCTCCACTGAGCGCTACTGCCTCCTCGCCATTGCACGAGTAATGGGGAGAGAGAGCAGCAGCAGCAGCGGTAGAGCACCAAACGGCAATCGAGTCAGTGAAGGCCTTTCGCCGTTTCCTCCCGTAATCGGATCTCCTCCCTACCCATGCGTCGCGGGACGGAACGGGAAAGCAGCCAGATGAACACGGACGGACGGGACGGACACGACGCTGACACTGGTGGGCTACTCATACCAACACACCCTGTATAAATAGAGCTGGAGATTACGGTGCTCTGGTGACGGAGTGACAGGTGGGCCATGGTCCACGGGACCCGGGGCCGGTGCGGTGTGTGGGTGGCGGTGCTGTTGGGAATGGAACTGAAAAATTAATGCGTGCGGGCCCCTTGGGATTTTTGGAGGCGTACCGTTTTCGTTTGACGTGTTTGGGTTCGGCCGGTCTCGTGATGCTACAGAATGTCGCGTTACTCGCGTTGTTTTTGGGCAACGTGCTCGCACCGTGGCGCCCCTGCCGCTGTTTTTTTAAACTCTGCCACGTAGTACTAGATTAGACTAACACTGATGGATTTTTTAATCGGGCCAATTCACTAACACTGATGATTGACAGACTGATTTTGTTAATAATTATGCATGCTGGACATTAGATCCCAAAACTTTTATGTCGCCGGTCGCCGCCGCATGTCATGTGCAATCCCTGGGATGGCAGGTAAACTTCCTTCAGGTTCAGCATGTGTATACTACAGGCTAGATTGTGTCATTGCCTCATTGGGGCACTGGGCAATGCTATACTCGACGGTCTTCGTACATTGCGAACACTGAACAGCTACTAGTTGACACCACTAAATGTTGCTAACTTAGGGTTGACGAAAATAGTGTATGGCATCCAGATTCCTATAGATTCTGGCATCATAAATTCAGGACCCCATCTAAGGTCTAGTGTATGACCATGCGGCAGTGCCGATTTTCTTCATGTACCTCGTGTGAGCTGCTGGCTGCGGGTGCGGGTACATTTCGATATCATGCCGGCCGGCTGACCGTTCCGATCCTAGGCAAGCTGTAAGCCTGTAAACCGAAAACCCGCTGATGCGCCTGACGGGAAAGCGGACGGAAAAGTGGCTGGCTGGATGGCTGGCTCCCAGGTGCCGACGGCCGCTTTTGCGGCGGATACTGGCCAGTGATCATGGGGATGCCGCGAGCCCGCCCCTTCGCTGCGGCTGGAAAGGCGCATCCGGTCGGAGCACACAGACACAGGTGCGCGGCCGCGTTGCTGCGCAAATCGCGGGGCCGCGCAGAGGACGGCACACGGTGTGCCTACGCGTGAAAGAACCGACCGCGACTGCGTTTTTGGCGCCTTCAGCCGCGCTCGCGCCCGTCGCGGTGGTAACACGGATCGGCACGACCGCACGACGCCGAGGCGCGCCGCGCCGCGCATTCCTGTCCCACGCCCACGCTGGAGCAACCGAAGCCGAACCTTCCGGCCGGCGGTGGGTGGGCACCCAGACCCAGGCGGCGTCACCAGCAGTACCATGTGCCCCCGAGCCCATTGGGCCACCCACTCCTATCTGAGACAGCCGTGAATTGAGCCGACCCACACCCACTCCTATCTGGAGACCGTAGAGGATGCGGCGCCCATTTTCCGGCCATGGGCTCGCCGCGCACTGCCGCACTCGCTGGTCGCTGGCTCGCTGCCACTGCCATCCCCGATTGGATTTGGTTGGCTACTTGATTTGACTCTCGTCGTGGCTCTGTAAAAGCGCGAGGAGGCCGAGTGGGTCAGTGATGCTTCCATAAAGCCAGGCCACGGTGTGTTAGTTGTCTCCCCCACTTCTGCTGCCGTCGCCATCTGCTCAAACTAAGCTCGCAAGGCGATCAACCCACGTCTGACTGTGTGGGCACATTGTGAAGTAAATGGCGAATGAGCACTGGTTACCGAGAGCGCAAAATTGTGATTAGGAAAGACAGTATATATGCGGTCAACGGATCAGATCGCCAGAGGCTGCTGTTAGGTCATCTGTCACTGGATGAAATTGCGCGCGGGCTAGCACGTTGGTGACGATTTGGATGTGCCAAGCAGCAACCACTATCATGCGTGCATGCTGGGAGGCTCCTCCCTCCTTTTCAATGCTTCACTGGAAGGGAAGATCGGGACATGCAACGACGAGAGGGGTGTGCTGTGAGCCATGCCAACGCTGGACCATTCATGTCGGTCGCGAAATTGCCAGCTCTCCATGCATGCTGACCATGTTCGATCCTTTCGCTGGTAGAGCCAGTTATAAATCTGCACACTGCTGCTCTGGCTGGTTACACAGTGCCTGCCACCGACGACGTGCATCTATCGTCCCTCTGCATTTGGTGCTACTCCATGGCAGTAAGCTCGACGCAATCAATGGCGATCTGCTCCCATTCAATCAAAAACAAAAAGAAGTAATCAATGGTGCGGAAACGCCCATTTCCTCCTCGCGAACGAAAGTAGGCATACCACATGTACAAAAATGCATTGCACATGAAGTAGCGAGATGCGCAGCAGTACAAGGCCACAGAAATCCCCCTTCATTGGGTCAAGACAGACGCGGTTTGAGAGCCGCAGGGGCACCAGTGGTCACGGATCGGAAAGCTGGCGGAGTGACGACGAGCACCGGACGGGTCCCCAAGGTTGTGTTAGATAGCCACTCCATAATCCGTGTGGGATGCGGCCCCAGAATCGCACCACCAGCCCAATAATAATAACACCAGTGGTTGCTAATGTACACCGTGCAATCCTATTGCTGATTTTGGGCCAAACACATGGGGTTAGAAAATCTGGATCAATCTATCCAGACATATTACCAGCTTATCCAGTATTGGCGGTAACCGACGCAAGAATGCTGAGATGAACAACGAACGGAAGAATTCAGCAACTATTTGTCTTGGGTGATTGAGATCAGAGATCGTCGTAACCCTCAATGGTGCATACTGCTGAATCCAAGTTAAAGCACCCTATTACAACGTCAAAGGTTACATACTGCTGGTGTCACCAGATGACGAACAGGTCACGGCCAAGCACATTTATGATTGAAAAATCAAAACGGTCTTCAACGTCAGAAGGAGTCAAGAAGGGTCACCAAATTTCAGGTCGTATATCCAATTTCCTGAGGATGGAATCCTGCAGATACAATTGAAAGATGTCTCAAAAGTAATCAGCACACTAAAGCAGTACTTGCTCCTTGCCAAAAACAAAAGACAAGCCGTATCAAAGCGGGCGGGGTTAATAGTATAGGAATCCAGCGATACCATACAAAGCTGGCGAAAGTAGCACCGATACGCAATGACTTGTGGTCGATTAGCTTAACAGCCCAGTGATAGTAATCACACACATTTGCAATATGTCACCAAGGACTCTCACCACCTTAATATAGTATCTGAATAAGATAGCATGGTAATACCAATGAGGTCCAAGCAAACTAGGGAAAACCTTAAGAAAGTTTGATTGCAGGGTTGTGGTCCAGCAAACATTGCTGAGGCTTCACCTTGGGTCAGATGGCAAATGTTCAGCCAAAGCAACACGATGTGGGTGTGTGTTGGTGGAGTTAAGGATATGCTACAAAAAGAATATAGATTTACAGATATGCTATTGTTGTTCGGCACAGCTGTTGCAGCTGCAACTTCTGCTGAGTGATTGGCTACCAATGCCAAAGCAATGTACTAGCAGCAGCAGCTTAGCTTAGCTTTTTAGCTGAGGCCGCTGTTTCATAGCACGTGCGAAGCAATCAACAAGCAGGTTTTCATGAACCACACAGAAACTAGACGGCCACACTGCGGAATTTTCCTCAGTTTTAATCTTATGTATCAAAGTGCTAGAACAAATAAACAACGCATGGCCTTTTGTCCCAAGCTGGATTGGGAGTAGGCTATAGGGAACAAATAAACAATCAGAGAAAATGCAAATGTTATCCTGAAATATTTTCGAAAGGATTCAATATTGTCCCAAGAAGCTTCAAAGGGCACACTTAGATAGATAACGCACTGTAGAAAGTGTGAGAGACCAACTATGTTGAGCAGAAAGGTGCTTGAGTAGTATGAGAGCCACATGAGTCATATAATTTGCTCAATAGGTTTCACAAAACTGTTGAGCCATCATAAAATGCTGCTAGTTTGATACAAACATGGTGGTGAAATTGAAAATCATGTTACCTGTTGATTTGTATTTCCTGAAAACTTGGAGAGAAGTGTTTCCTCACAAGTTGTGTACATGTGTACGCTAGTACCAAATTTTAATTTCACAAAGATGTTGTGTTAGGCCACAGATATTGACTGCTAGGTAGAAGGGATGAATGATCTCGCTGACCGGAAACAGAGGACATGTATGGATAGGGGTTCAGAATCATTCCAAGTTTCGATTCAAATTTGAGCGTGCCAAGGAAATCCCAAGAGCAACATACCTTTCTATACAGGACTATTAGAAGAATATTCTTTTCATGCAGCTGGACCACAGATGAATAATTCACTGATAATTTATTTAAAATCTCACTCCTAAAGAATAAAAGAAAACTAACATGAACCACTAACAAATATGTGTATACAATAATGTTACTATGTACCAGTTACAAACAAGAAGCACTGAGGAATCCCAAATTGTTTACGATGCTTGGTGATATGAGGACTCTTTCATGATCTCTCTGCTGTTTATCAGCAGTTAAGAGACAACTTAGGAGGGACTTATGCATTGATGAGAGAGAGCGAGAGAGAGAGGTTGGAATGAAGCAATTAATCAGAATGAATGAGACTGCAGATATCAGTAACTATGCTTTGAGCTTTTAAGCTCAGCACTCAGACTGAAAAACTGTACAGGTGAGAGTAAATCATTCCAACATACTGACTTAGGTACTATTTCCTAGCAGCAGCCTTTATCCGAGATGAGGCTTTCCCCAGCATCACCAAGCTATCCTTTCCCACCAGTTTGTTGTCCCAAAATCTCGGTACATTATTTAGCCCTTACTCAACCGTTTGCTCATCACCGTCCTATTGCAGCCAACACAGCTACATGCTTCTCATTATCAATCCATAGAGGAAAAAGTGAACCAGAGCCCTAACTTTCTAGCACCAATTCCAACACGCAGCAAAGAAACTGAATCTGGTTCAGAGGTAGATGGATCATGGAGACTGAGAACCCCCAAAAGCAGCATCAGGAGGAAAGCGGAATAGGTCGTCCAAATCAATGCAGCTATCTTTAACAGTGTGCTTTGACTTCACCATTAACACACCGACTTTTACTACAACAATATCCATTTTCTCAGGAGAGTACACATTTTTGCTCTCCTTCATAGCTGCTTCTTAAGATGTTGGCAACACTCCCTATACCTGCACTAAAGCAGGGCTCCATGCATCGTAGCAGGGTACCGCCTATTTGTTGCCTCACGACAAAGAAACTCTATCATGCACTCTCAGCCAAAAATGTCGTAGTCATCACCAGAAGCTCGCAATAGCCACATATGAGTCGCGATCCATACTAAGTAAACCTGTCACCTGTGTGGTGCGCCATCGGCGAGGTGCATATTGCTTTACGCAATGGATTTGGAACAGGAATCTTGGGTGAAAAGATTTTCCTAAGTGTTTCCAGTACCCTCTCAACATTTTTCCATAGGTGAAGCCTGCTCCAAACTTGACTGCGGATTCCCCAGCAACAAAGAGCAATGAGCAATGGCCCTCCTGAGACAGGAGAGAATAGCTGTAAAAACACTTGGGAGAAGAACTCACCACGCTGGCCAGAGTCTGTCTGTCAGAGTGACAAATGTATCAATCTTGCCATCCCAGAAATCATGTGTACTTTCATCACAACCTTGTTAAGCAGACGAGACGCAATGCTTTGGATGGCCTCTTTCTTCCTGAGCTGGCAGCTCAGGCACAAACGATGTCACCCTTCTTTAGCACACCAAGAGGAACTGTATGCACAGCACCATATCACCACAAAATGCCTGTTTATCGAGGTGGCTGAACCATCACGCCATCACGTCCATGTCACTGTATCCCTTTTCACGTTCTGCCCATAGAATATCGGGATGCCATCGGCAAATGCACGGACAAACCGGGAGTTTCCACCAGGAATAAAGCAGTGGTCTCCGCCCATTTCATATGGATCATCCTGATCCCAGAAGGCCATGGAGAGATCAGCAAGAGGGGGCAGCATTAGCATACTCTTCAGGGTTTGCCAGATGCCAATCCAGAAGCATCCTTTCTTCACGCTCGCGCTGCAACACCATGGGCTGCCGGAATGCCTCAAGTGCCAAGCCCAATGACAAATTCTACACCATGTGGTACACCATCTGCAATCACCTGCCTCAACTGGCAAACCTTGTCCAGAAGCTGGTTAAAGAGCAGCCTCAACACGAGCATCCATGCCAGGATCAACTGGGCGGCCATCTGGAAGAGATACAGCGGGCATTTATCCCGCACCTTGTGAGCAGCTTGAATCAAGCTGCCGAGCAATGACGCACCAAAGGGGGTTACCGTTGATACCCGGTGAGAACGCTGCCTCAAAGGTCAGCAGCAGCAGCAATGTCGGGATGCTCTGCGGCAGAAGAACGCATTGTCTTAGGTAAACACACGGCCACCGGGGGCGGAGCCGGCCTTCAATGACGGCCGCTTGCAGTCCATAAATGCGCAATCAGGTGCCGTGCAGCAGCCTTGAGACCGGCAAGGCCAGCGCCAACAATAAGGATGGATGGGGTAAGGAGAAGACGGGAGGAGGCCGTGGAGGAGCGAGAGGACGCCGGGGGCAAGACCGAGAGTAATGTATGCGTGCTCAGACAAGAAGGAATGCGCGGCGGCAACAAAGGGAGCGTGCTCTGCGCGAATGGATGCGAAGCGCGGCGTTGGCGGCGACTGGGGTGAGGGAGTTAGAACGCCAGAGCGCTATAATGTGATTGCGAACGACAAGGTGGACGGATTGGACTGCTCGGCGCCGCCAATGCGTGGGAGCACGGCGGCCACGATCTCATCCTCGGGAGGGGTGTCGCAGGGAACGCCCTGCAGCGAGAGCGATGAGAGGCTTCAGAATCGGAAGCTCCCGGCGGGCGAGGCGGAGGAGGAGGAAGGGAGGTGGGGGCCGACGGCGGCGGGGACGCCGTTCAGATGCCGCGGCGTTATGGGAGGAAGAGGAGGAGGAGCCGCGCAGGAGGGCGGACGCCACGGCCGTAGATCGTACCGGGGAACTGCCTGCCTTACTTCTTACGGCGGCGGCGCTGCACGCGCGACGGTGGAGTCTCGTCGACGGCCGCGGTGGCCGACGGCGCGGAGCCATAGACCCCACAGTTGGACCGCACCATTGCAAGCAGTGCCCATTGCCAATCCAGCAAAGTATAATGGGCTAATGGCCAGTCCCCGTAGGCCCGTAACATACTACATAAGACGTGTTGCTAAAAAAAACATAAGACACTGGTGAAAATGAAATCAAAGCGCAGATTCTGCCGATACAGTACAGCCGTTTTGTGATTCCATTTGCCTGATCGCATAACCTGTTGTTCGCGGTATGCAGCACTCCTAAGCTTAGCTGCACCGTACCATAGGCCCAGCCTAGTATCGCGAGTAAGATCGACGACAGCTCGACATGATCTGCCGCTAAATTTGCCCAAGAGGCCGGGGGCGATCCATAAAACACAGAAATCATCGGCTACGGGCAGGAGTACAGTACAGGACCAAGTAATGGGCATGGCGCCTGACACTGCAAGCCACCGGAGCAGGGCAGGTCACGTCCTCCCTCCGGCGGCGATTTGCCTTGCCGGTTCGCCGCGAAATAAATGGACGTTTGCGTGTGTCGTGTCGAACCACGGCAACGGCAAGCAAGCGTCGTGCCGCTGCTGGCGCCGGCTGTCTAGCGCGGAAGGCGCGGCCGCCGCTAACGATGCCGCCGCGGGAGTTGACAACAAACAAAACCCCGCCCGTCCCGTCCTGGCCGAAACAGACGCCAGGTGCGCAGAAACTAAACAAAGCGAGCAGCAACGATAAACAAAGGCATCCGCTAGATGACCGGTGGCTCTGATCCTGCCGCAACTGCAAGCACGACATTCATTCGCTGTCTGAACCAGCCAGACACCAGCTAATACGATCCATCCACTCGTCATGATCATATCATCATACATATAACGAGAGGAAATTAATTAATTAAAACGGGGCAAGTAGTAGCAAGTAAAGTGATATACTCTGTTACATCGGATGATTCGTCGGGTGGCGATCGACGGATCGTGCCGTGGAGTCCAACAAGGCTCGAGGTTGAGGTGGGTTAATTGGCGTCGTCCTTCTCGTTTGGCGTATGTACGTGGGCTGTTCCTTCCCGCTCGCTCCATGGCTTCCTACGAGGCTACGAGACCAGACCTTCACGCTTCACCGTCACCGGCCTCCTCCTCGTTGCTTGCCGTTAAAGAAACCGACCGGTGGTGACCAGCCAATGCTAGTGCTCGCAGGAGGATTTCGTAGGCCCGATCCATCTGACGACTGACAGCGACCGGCGGATTATTAGCCCCGTTGTTAATGGGTGGCCGATGGACGCGACGCGCGCTGGAAACTAAAGGGAGAATTAAACAATGTTCATGGCTCATGGGCGGGGACCGGCCCGGCCGGGGAGGATATGAAACAGGAGATGCGGTTATTTTGCGAGCTCGCCTCTATCCGTTCTGTTCTGGATTTGCTTAGAGGACAGGTTGGTAATTAGCGGGAAAGGTCGACGGCCCATGATCCATCGGTTGCTGTCACCAGTTGCGTGTTGGGGCATTCCTGGCCGCATCGTCTGCGCCCAAAGGGAGTTTCAGAAAAGTGAAGGTTGCTGCAGCAGCTCCTTCCTTGTGCCTCTCCCAACGGGCGATTCCGTGTAGTATTAGTGTACTACTAGTATAGTTTCAAGCAGCTAAGTGCGCACTGTCGTGGAAATTAATCGCTTGTCAGTTAGTGAATCAGTCGCTTTGCAAGTTGACGAGGATAATTAGTATTCAGTGAACCAAGCTCTGAAACCGGATTTGCTGTACAGAGGGGGAAAAGAAACAGGGTGCTGATTTGGAACTCGAGAGAGGCCACTGATTTGCGCACCACAATGGATCAAGAACTCGAGAGAGAGGTCAAGGCCAACGTGCCTTAAAATTTTGCAATGCTTTCTAGACCCGCACGGGGGCTTCGTCAACCAAGGCTCTCGCCACGCCAGAAAAACGTTGCATGCTGACGTGGTGGCACCGGTGGTTCACTGCCGTCTGCCCTATCTAGCCTAGTAACCTGCCTTGTGGATAACGAAACGAAGACCCACATTAACCTCTACTGTATCGAAAAGAAAAGACCCCGGCCGGCTCTTTCATGGAATCTGCTTGTACTAAGTTTTTCGACAAAATTTATAACGGGGAAATAAATGTTTTTGTTTCGTCGACAGGCACGACCGTGTAACCGCGTAGCATAGGTGTGCTAGTACGTCCTAGTGTCGTACGAAAATGGCAGGTCTCAGTTAATGAATCCATTAGCAAATTGATGACGACGTTTGTTGGCAGCGGAGACAACGACGACCTTGTTAATGATTAGTACACTTGGCCGCCGGCTTTCGCACCTTGTTCCTTCCAGCTAGATCGCTTAATTGGCGTGTGTCCACACCTGATCACATCGGTGGCAAAGCAAGGTACGCCGCGCTAGCTGGGGTGACCGATGCGGGGAAGGAAGCAACTCCCACAACCAGTAGCAAAACAACTACGCCAACTAGGCGTAGTAGGCTTAGGCGAGGCCAGCCGCCGGCCGACGCCACCAACAACTCGGCGACGACGGCCGATGCGGATGCGGGTGCGGCGCTCCCGGCTAGCCTGCGCGCGGACGGACGGAGTACGTAGCACGAGAACACGCCACGCCGTCGCGCCGTTCGTTACGTTTGCGGGTGGGGGCCGGGCTCGGGGGTGGTCGCCCGAGAGCGACAGGGGAGGACGCCCACCCAAGTGGGGAAGGTGGCGGCACAGCACAGCGCTGATCTCTCGTTCTCGCCGGGAGGGGAGAGAGAAGAGGGGACGCATCATCATAAAAAACAGAAAAAAAAAAGATGGTATGGAGAACAAGGAAGAGGGGCTGGCGTTGTTGCAGGGGTTTATTATAGTCCATTGGAAACGAGACTAGAAAGGGTCATGCAGCAGCTGTCATCCCACACCCGAACCGAACCCCCCTCTTCCAGCGCAGCGCACAGCCGCCAGCCTCTCGGCCCCTTCTCCTCCACCTCTCGTCGTCTCCTCCCTCTCCCTTAACATACCCTGCTCATCTCTACTGAGTTCCGAGGGAGAGGGACCTGGAGGTTATGGAAGTGGAGAAGTATACTAGAAAACCAGAGGGAGGGAGAGAGGAGAGGTCTTTCTACGACTCAACAAAACGGCTCGGTAGAAACCACCAGGAAGGAGTCAGGACTCAAGTCCGTCCGAGTCTAATCGATCGGAAGAAGTAGCTAGCGCGTCTCCGCAGTCCGCACCAAACTGAAAGGGAGATGGCGGCTTCGTCCTCGTCCTCGGGCCCGGGTGGGTCCCCGTCCCACGCGCCTCCGGGCAGCGGCGGCGGCAGCGGGGGCGGAGGGCCGTATCACGGCCACCGGTCGCGGTTCGGCGACACGACGCTGACCAAGGTGTTCGTTGGCGGGTTGGCCTGGGAGACGCCGTCCGAGGGTCTGCGCCAGCACTTCGAAATTTACGGCGAGATTCTAGAGGCCGTCGTCATCACCGATCGCGATACAGGCCGGTCCAAGGGCTACGGTTTCGTAAGTCGACCTCTGCCTTTTGCGGTTTTGTCTCTGACCTTCCTCCGCTCCGTCCGATCGGCCGCCGCCTGCTGTGCAGCGTTATATCAGATCGATCGGTGTTATCCATCTATGTGTCTGTCCTCTCCGCAGGTGATTTTCCGGGACCCGGATGCGGCGGCGCGGGCGGTGCAGAACCCGAACCCGGTGATCGCCGGCCGGCGCGCCAACTGCAACATTGCGGCGTTCGGCGCCGCCGCGGGCCCGCGCAGCAGCCGAGAGGAGGAGGAGGTGAGCGACCCGAGGAACCAAACCAAATCAATGCTCCCCCTGCTGTCTTTTTTACTTTCCTTGCCGTCGCAAGGCACGCGCATGTGCATGGCAGTAATAACCGGGGCATGATTAGCGCCGGCCGGCGGCAGCGGCGGTACCGCGATTAAGCGGATAAGCTTGGATTTTAGGGCACCACCATGTTCCGCTCTGGATTTTCTCCCTGGAGATTATTGGCAGATGGGTGGGGCCCACCGCCCCAAGCTAGCCCACCCAGCTGGTGAAACACTGGGCGCCAGCACACGGGAACGAGGACGGCCACTACTATATCTGCATTGGGACGGGGGAGGATGCAGGCACTAATCTACCATGCATGGTTGATGGCTCACGGCTTCCACCACGAGTCGTCATGGTCTCAGATCATGGCTGTGTGTGTGCTAGCCCAGGCTGGCCTTGCAGTGGCTGCCCCTGCACTCCTGCACGCTATGGTCTACTCACCCCCATCCCCACCCGGCACCCCCACCACCTTGCTAAGTCTAGGATAGCAATGAAATCTGGCTGATAAATTAGTCTAGGCATCTCGGTGAAGTGCTGGTACAACCATCTCTCATACAAGATGCATGGATTCCGGTTGCATTTTGGCTGAATGCCGGTGACGGGAGTGCGGGTGGGCTAGGTGGGGATGGTACTATTTCCCCCCTTTGCTTGCTTGCTTGCTGAGGAAGATCAAGTTGCATTGACCGGGAGCACGCCATTGGTGGTATGCTGCATCGTTCCAGCGACAGTGAGGTGTAAAGGGGTGGAGATTATCGCTGGAGAATCAGGAATCCAGCCGCCTTTCTTTTCTAGTGAAAACCGATGCATGGCTTTATAAAATGTTCGGCGGCATATACTGCCAGTACTAGTACTACTCTTCCTGTAGCAGTCTTTCCAGACTTTGACCCGTTTGAGTGTCAACCACTTGAGGAATAGATGCTTGATTCTGCGGCATGAAAAGCTTTGTGTTGTTGCAGCTTTTCATGCCGATTTGTTTCACGGTAGAGTTTCTTTACATTCCTTCATTTCAATATTGCCTCCCGATATATACTGCATCTCCTAGCTAGGTTCTTATTTTAAGTTGGAATCATTTCCTCTTTATTTCCCTTTTATGTGATAATAACCAGCATAATGTTGCTTTGCAAGTAAGCCGGCTTATAACGGCATTTGTCTTTTTCCCCGCCCTTTTCACATTAAAACAACCTGCATGCTATTTTCTGCAGAACTGTTTAGTGCATTACAGCACGCACACAATAATGCACACCAAATGGAGTACAGTAGGTTCAAGTGCTGGCTAGCTAGGACAGCTTTGAATCATTTTAGCACTGTGCTAATCTACGCAATGCTCACTTAAAAGAAACCTCTTTCTCTATTATTCCTTGTAGACCAAATACAGTGCAGAACAGGATTGTTTTTCCTTTTTTGAAGGAATGTTATCTTTTCTTTATTATCCAAAACAATGAAAAGATAATGGTCTACTAAGCCATCATATCATACGCTGAAAGAGAAACCCCAGTGCAGCGCAGGGCACATGGTGAGACCTCCCTTGCACAGGCAGCACCACTGTTGTCGCAAGCAATGCTCCCCTAGTATGCATACATGAATGCGTACGCCTGCTCTGCTCCGCACTGTTCTGTACTGTACTGTACTGCCCGGTGTATTATTTGTTTCGCGCGTGCTGCGTTTAATTAACGTGCCATTGCCACCACAGGGAGAGGAGGAGGAGGAGGTGCCGGCCGCGGGCCGCACGTGCCGGATCAGCCGCCGCAGGGGTCGCCCTACAGGATGCCGTCGCATATGATGACCCGCCTCAGGCCGCCACGCTCTTCTACAATGCCCAGTACGGGTGAGTGCTCCTGTCGCCTATACATTTCAGTTGTTCCTGCTCAAAATGACAAAAAAAATCTCTGGAGCCAGGCCGTAGAAATACGTACTGCAGATCCCTGTACGGCTCAGCTGAGCTGAGATCATGATGATGCTATATGAGCATTGCCAGATTGCCTACGTACGTACGCGTGTGTTTGTATCGAGTGCCGGATGCCTACGTACGTGCCTGTATCACTGCTGCTGTCCGTCGTCATCGTGGGATCCGAGCACACCGCAACTCTGAATTATCAATTGACTGGGTCGGCACATGTCCATTTCAAGGCCGTGTCATTCTGTTCTCTCTCTCACTTCTTGTTCTGATCCGGAGAGGATAGCCATCGTTACTCGTTAGGTCGTGAGTCGTGTGACAGCTCCCTAACGTAGTGGCTGCTTTTGGGTATTTGGAAGTTCAGAGAGCCGCAGCCATGAGTCGTCAGAGAATTTGCATGCTGAACTGACCTTAGAGGCCAGATAGAGTTGTGATAGAAAAGCAAGTTATTCAGCTGCTCTTCTGTGGGAGGGAGGACAGCAACAAAAGGTCATTAGTCTTTGTTGATGTTCCATTTACCGAGAGCGAGCGTGCGTGGCGTTTCACTTTCACGGAACCGAGGGTCATGTTTCTTTCACGCCGCAGCTTTCAGTTATCGTTTCCTTAATTGGACAGGTGGGTTCAGTTGCCAAGAGGCGCAGATGGACCCACGTCCCCATGCCTCTTCTGCTGGGCCTGAGATAGGCCCATTAAATTTGGGCCGATGGGAGGGAGACAGCATCTCAGCATGGGCATTACTCTGCTGGTCCCGCTACTGCCACCCTCTGTTCCTTTCTCTCTTACCCCAGACAGCAGACCACCATGGGCTAGCCTGTGTTGCAAACAATCTCTTCGTTTTGTTGGTTTGCTGCAGATTTGATTGCCTGCATTCATCTCTTAGTTCCACTTGGTTTTACGGATATTTGCAAATATGTGATGTGCTCTGTACCAATCCATTGCCAGGGATCATATAGTTCCACTTGATTTTACTTTTACAGATATTTGCAAACAATTCTTTGTTTGCTATACGAGTTACTATAGTAGCTTTACAAGCTAATTCTCTGAGATTAAGTTTTTGGAACACGTAAGGGTGGTCGCCTAATGTAAATTTCATCTCACGTAACAAAATCTCTTCTACTTAAATATAAAGATGTGCAAACCTTTTGCGAGAAAAAAAAAGAATCCGTACGGGTGATATTTGTGTAATTTAATCCTTAGTGTGGTGAAGTATATGGTTTCATGTTTATTTGGAGGTCTCCTACCTGACATTTCGTCTGTTGATGATTAGTTTTTCTGATGTGATCTTGCCACCTGGTCAGATGTTTTAAGGTTGTTGCAAGGTGCAGAAGCATTGAACAGCAAGGAACTTTTCCAAATGAACTGGGGGTGGGGGTGGGGGCTTATTTTAGCTCGACATATAATAGTGCCTGAGATAATTTGTAGGCTTTACAACCATGCTAGCTGGTAGATATGTCTCTGGGAGCGAGAGACAGTGATGGGCCTCATGCTCAGCGCAATCACTATATATTTCTTTTATAAGGCACTGAAGATGTTCTGCAAACTTTTTGCAGGTACTGGTACCCACCTGATTATCAATACCAACAGGCAAGCAATCTGGTCTCCATTTCATCTCCTCCCCTTCAATGCCATTTTGTTCTTTTGCAATAATTGGCATTACTATATGAACTAAATCACACCGTTCACTTGCCTCGATCTGAAACTCTTAATTCAGCATTGAAACTTCTCATCTTTGAATACAAAGTATTTTCAGTAATGATACCTGACGATGTATTGGTCATCAAACTCATCATGCATTTTGTAACCGAAACCATGATACCTGAAAATTGATGAGCAGGCATTGTACAATTCTCAAGTGCTACAACATTACTACCCTCAGATGTATGGTCCAGCCTCTACTTCAGGACCACCCTACCAATACATGGGGTATATGCCTGGTGGCCCAAGTCCAAGGACTGGATTCTCGCCGATGCAGCAACCCATGCGACCACCGTTCTTTTCAGCAGCCAACGGCACAGATGGATGGTTCTTTCCCACCAGGGTCTTCGCTTCCGCCTAATTTCAGACTCCAGCTGCCCCCTCATGCAGTCTCAAGGGAGTCTGATGAAGCATCTGGTATGTTACTCCTATCATTCTTTGTCTGTTAGCGTGGTGTTTCTTGCTGAAACCTGAACACATTTTGGTTTTAATAATTATTATGTTACAAGATACATGTTACTATAAAATCTTGGTATCATAAAATTATGTCATTTTTGACACTTGGATTTATCTATCTAACATAAGTTAATTGCAGAAAAGAACTGTAAATAATCACTTTGCTTTCAATAAACTGATATCTTACCACTGGCATATCTTAGCAGGCTCTCAGTCAACTCAACCAACTTCTTCAACTCCAGCTACAATCACAAACAACCAGGAAGATTCGAGGCCTGTAGTGTCAGATTCAGATCCAAACACACCAAATTGACTTTCTGAGAATCCTGGCAACATGATCTGATGTCAATCTGATGCAGACTATTGGTGGTCTGTAACCGAGTTCATGATACTCACATCTTGACTGAAAAAAGTTCCCAAAGATTTGTTCTTTCATTATTTCTAATTTTTTTGAATTCTTGCCTTGCATTTCTTTGAATCCATTGTACGGCCGACTGAATTTCAAGTTCAAAATTCAGGAATTCGCTAGCACAAGTTCCGGTAGCATGTTAGTGTTCAAACTACTGCCGTGCTGTTAGTTCGTATCTCAAGTATGCAGTGCAGTTTTTCATTTAGGAACCAGCCAGTTTTATTGCTTCAGCGGCACCAATTTCTACTGCTGTTTTATTACTCTCAAGAAGAATAAAATGATTTGCAGTTCGTTCTGTAGCATGAGTGCATGACAGGTGGAACTACAGGCCTACCTGAAAATACTGACAAGCTTGTACCTTCACCCTGAATTCAGAAAACTGACATGTGCACAAACGAAAAAATACTACAAGAAATTTAACCCAAAATATTTCAACAAGTAAACACCCCCATGTACTGTCTACAGTTAGCTTGCATCTGTAGGAACATTCCCTTCAAGCAGGAATTCGACCAGACGATCAATGTTAACGCTCGAGGTCCCGCCACCTTGTGTTGCCGCCTCGGCCTTCTCCTTCCACATTGTTGCTTTTTCGCCTTCATGTCTTTGCCTTTCTCGCCGTCCATGGCTTCTTTTATGAGCCGTGCCACTTCCTCCCTCGTGACATTGTTGTCAATCTCCAGTCCAGTGTCCCACTTTGGTGCAGGCATATCGGCAGTTGGTCGTCTGCTCGGCGAAGAACGGCCAGCAGATCATCGGCACGCCGGCGCGTATGCTCTCCAGCGTCGAGTTCCACCCAGAGTGCGTCAGGAACAGCCCCGTCGACGGATGCGACAGGACCTGTTCCTGCGGGCACCAGCTGAGGAAGAGCCCTCTGTCTCTCGTCTCAGCGTAGAACTCCTCCGGCAGCATGGCCTTGTCGCCGGTGACGAGGTCCGGCCTGATGACCCACAAGAACGGCCTGCCGCAGCGCGCCAGGCCCCACGCGAACTCGGCGAGCTGAGCCGGCGTCATCACCGTGATGCTGCCGAAGTTGACGTACACGACCGAGCCGGCCCCCGGGCGTCCAGCCACTGGAGGCAGCTGAGGTCCTCCTTCCAGAGGCTGCCGCAGATCGCCGCCGCGTCGGGGCGGGCCATGGTGCCGGCGAACGTGAGGAGCGGGCCGATGGTGTACACGCGAGGGAAGATGCGGCGCAGCGCGTCCACGACGTCCTGCTCCAGCGCGTCGAACGTGTTGAGGATCATCCCCTGCGCGCGGCGCGCGTTCTGGGCCTCGTTGCTGTCGAAGTGCACCATGAATTCGTCCGGGTCCGTCGTGCGGATGAAGCTCGGCATGTCTCGCAGACGGATGCCCGGCATCCCGGGCACCCAGTCGAGCACCGTGTCCAGGTACCCATTGGTCAGGTAGCTCTCATCTGCAATATGCGCAACACAAAAAATACATGTGAGCAAGCTGTTGCATATGGTCAGGTAGCTCTCATCTGCAATATGCGCAACACAAAAATACATGTGAGCAAGCTGTTGCATAGAGCAACGAGTTGAGTGATCCTCAACTCGTTCTTTGTGTGTTGATAGTCGTATATAGCTATAAAGGCTGGTGGACATATGGCCGCCGTTCCGTACCTTTGAGTGGCACGTAGCCTCTGTCCATGAGCTCCTTGTAGTGGAGGTACCCCATGAAGCCACACGCGCTCATGGTGCAGAACACGACTGCCAGGATGCCCATCTCGTTGGCCACCCTCCGCGCGAAGCTCATGAAGTTGTCTAGCACGACGCAGGTGACCGGCGGGCGGCCCGGCATGCCGTTGAGCCTCGCCAGGAGGTCCCTAAACGGCGCGGCGCCGTTCCGTTGAAGCGACTCGCAGAGCGTGGGGATGTCCTGCGTGACGTCGTCGTCGTCGTTGCCGGACGGAAGCAGGCCGTCCGGGATGGTCTCGAACCGGAAGTCGTCGAGGCCATCCAGCGTGTCCGCGCCACGGGACCGGAGCAGGCGGCGGTGGTTGTACTCGGTGTTGACGTAGGTGACGAAGAAGCCCTTCGAGTGCAGCACCTTGGCGAGCTGCAGCAGCGGAATGACATGGCCCTGCGCTGGGAACGGGATGAGCACCGCGTGGGGGCGCGCGTTGGAGCCCATTGATTGCCTTGTTCGGCCCTTGTTGGATGATCGACGCCGCCGCCGCAGATGATGGACGGACGACGTGCTGGCTGGGAAGGTGTGGCGAGGCGATGGTCACCATGAATCAGTTACGGCATGTCGGTTATTATATGGTGGGAAGGACGGACATCTCCAGCGGAGCGGACAGAAACTGATGAGAGAAGCCAAGGCGCTCGTGATCAAGGAAACGACACAATCGATACGGCTCTCTAGATCAACGCTCACCACTTCATGTTTTTTTTTATCTATTTGTGAGGCCATTACACCTCTGCTAGCTCCAGTACATCACGTAACTCGGCTATCAGAGAATTCAGATGGTGCCGGATATGTGAGTCCATTACACCTCTGCTTCAATACATCACGTAACTAGTCTATTAGAAATCAGATAGCGCCGGATAGAGATCGACACGCGCATACGGGACGGTGCTCGGAAAGCCGCGACGAAGCAGTCGCTGACGCTTACAGCGGCGGCTGGATTCTATTATCCCGGCGATGGGCCTTGATTGGAGCAGAGACGGTCCACGGCAATCGGCAGCCATGTGCCGCCGGCGTCGACCAGCGAGAATCCTGGAGCGACCAGCATCCATATGGAGTCTGTATGGGAGATGCGGGGGAGATTGTAACTGACACCGTGCGTACTGCGTAGTCGTGTGGGAGAGTAGAAACTGCTATTGGTGCGCTGTCCACAAGACAACGTAGGGAAGGCGCAAATGGCGCGCGACATAATTAATTTAGAGCGGATGGACAAATGAAGTATACCCACAATTGTTGGCGGCACTGATCAGTGATCACCTCCACTAGCCTTATACTTTTCTGCATTATTAGTTTACGAGTGAGCGAGATGCGGGGAGATTGTAACTGACAATTGTTATTTTGGCATGTAATGACGGAGACAGGTTATTTGGCTGATGGTTCTGGGGCCAATAAGATGGTTGATGCTGTTTAGATGTAAAAAAGGGTAATATGACTGTTAAATTCAAGCGAACACATCGCAAGAGAGAGAGAGAGAGAGAGAGAGAGAGAGCGCACGCGCGCGCGCAAGCGAACACAGATGGTATAGGAGCCCGTTGAGATTGACCGATTGGAAGAAGAATCGTATCTTCAAGAGCATTGGGCTCATTTGGTGCACTAGTGGACGACCAAACTTGTTCGGCCCATATTAAGTCCAGACTCCAAATCACCGTTGTATTTATTCTTGTACATATAAATTGATTTCAAGCAAGTTTATTTCCTTTCTAAAATAACACCGCACATAATTCATCTCCTCGTTAGGAACAATTATAGGGCACTGTACTACAGTGTCAAGCTATAATGTCAAGTTTTATAGTCGAGGAGATTATGTACCCAACATTATTATATTAGGAGGTTACGTAGTTTTTTTTACTATTTGTCACCACGTAGCTGCCTCAGAAATATATTATGCGAACAATTTTTAACTTAAATTTTTAATACTTATAAAGACATAGATAGATTACATACTTTTATAGATGATAGTCTGTGTGCCTAGTAGTTACAAGAGCCTTACTAGCACCTAAGGTGTTGAGAGTTGTTCCGCTGATGGATATGCTGAGAGGAAACTAGTCTTACACCTGTAATTTAGCATCTTCCAGTTTTGTTCCATTAACAGCCCGATCGCCTGTGAATGGCCCGATCATTCCTGCGAGCAGGAACTCGACCAGTCGGTCCAAGTTTCTCCTGGAGGATCCACCTTCGTCCACTGCTTGTCGAGCTTTGTCTTTCCACACCATCGACTTCACTCTGATCGCCTTACCTCTCTCCCCGTCCATCGCCTCGCGCACGAGCCGCGCCACCTCGTCCCTCCTCACATCATTGTCGATCTCCATCCCGATCTCCCATTTGTGGCACACGTACCGGCAGTTCGTCGGTTGCTCAGCGAAGAACGGCCAGCAGAGCATCGGCACGCCGGCGCATATGCTCTCCAGCGTCGAGTTCCACCCGCAGTGCGTCAGAAACAAGCCAACGGACGGGTGCGAGAGCACCAGCTCTTGCGGGCACCAACTCGCAAGGATTCCCCTCTCTTTGGTGTCCGTGACGAACCCCTCCGGCAGCATGGCGTTCTCGCCGGACACGAGGTCCGGCCTGATGACCCACAAGAACGGCCAGCCGCAGCCCGCCAGGCCCCAGGCGAACTCGGCGAGCTGAGCGGCGGTCATCACCGTGATGCTGCCGAAGTTGACGTACACCACCGAGCCCGGCCGCTGCGTGTCCAGCCATCGGAGGCAGCTCGTGTCCTCCTTCCAGAGGTTCCCGCCGATGGTGTCCAGCTCGCCTCCTCGCGCGGCGTTCGCGAACGCGGCGAGCGGGCCGACGGTGTACACGCGCGGGAACTCACGGCGCAGCGCGTCCACAACGTCCTGCTCCAGCGCGTCGTACGTGTTGAGGATGACCCCGCGGGCCTTGCGCGCGTTCTGCGCCTCGCCGCCATCGAAGTTGAGCATCACGTCGTCCCGGTCCGTCGTCCTGATGAAGCTGGGGATGTCCTTGAGACGGATGCCCGGCATGCCGGGGATCCAGTCGATCGCGGTGTCCAGGTACCCGTTCGTCAGGTCACTTTCGTCTAAGCAGAGTGCACAACAAGAGCAAAGACGTCACGTTTCAGTGCTCGGTGTGCGTGCGGCTAATTAACTTTGGCAAAATATTGGTTTCAGATCCGAGCTCAACTCGATGCAATTTGTCTCAATCGAATCCAACAGAACTGATGCCAACACTTGTAGGAGGAGTACCGTACCTTTGAGTGGCACGTAGCCTCGTCTGATGAGCTCGGCGAAGTGGAGGTAGCCCATGAAGCCGCACGCACTGGTGGTCCAGAAAACCAAGGCCAGGATCCCCATCTCCTCGGCGACCCGCTGCGCGAAGCTCATCACGCCGTCCGCGATGACGCAACTCACCGGCGGGGTGCCGGGCGTGGCGTTCAGCCTCGCCAGCAGGTCCCTGAACGGCGCGGCGCTGTGCTCGGTGGTGGACAGGCAGAGCGCGGCGATGTCCTGCGTGACGTCGTCGTCGTTGTCGGACTGCGGCAGGCCGTCCGGGACGGCCTCGAAGCGGAAGCCGTCGGTGCCGGCGAGGAGTCCTGGCCGCGGGACCGGAGCAGGCGGCGGTGGTTGTACTCGGAGTTGACGTAGGTGACGCGGAACCCCCTGGCGTGCAGCGCCTTGGCGAGGTGCAGCATCGGCGTGACGTGGCCCTGCGCCGGCTGAGGGATGAGCACGGCGTGCGGCCGCTGCTGCGCCTTTCCGGAGCTCATCGCCGCTGCGCCTGGAGTTGCACCGATCGGCGACGGATGGAGCGAGTGCTCGCAGTCGCAGATGATCCGGACGTGCTGTTCGTGTTCTTGGATGCAGCGCAGCAGGAGGTAGGTGTGCGTGGGCTGAGACGCTGAGCTCCGAAAGCGCCGTGGCTGAACACCCGTGACAGGGATGGCTGGACAGCAGGATGGGCTGGAATTTTTGTCTTTTAGTGCACTTGAACTTGAAATTTGCCATTTTCGTATGATTTTTCTAGTTTGAGTTTACATCCTAACTTTTCTATATGAGTACATATTTGTATACACTATGCGTGTGTCAAATTTCAAAATTTTAAAAACATTTTAGATATGATTTTTTTGAATTGGTTTTCGTGTTTTCCATCTAAGATGTGGTTTCCACTGAGATATTTTCCCTTGGAATTGGGCATTCCACTCGGAGTAAAATAAAGGACAGGGGAGAAGTGATAAGAGTCGACTGTCGGGTGTGTGGACTGGTGTCCCGTGTCCCTAGCGATCAGCGATCATCAGCAGGAAAACTGAATGAGAATTAGCAAAAAAGATCTAAAACTATAGAATTTTTTGAGCAAAATCCAAAACTACTAGAAATGCTCGCGTCGTTGCCGCGGTGGCCAGTGTGCACCGTAGATGTATCTTTTTTTTTCTTATGCTAACTGTAGTAAGATAAGTATTCATTTAAGCTATTTTTTCCCTTATATATCGAGTGTAGTAGGATACATATTTATTTGTGGAAATTGTGTTCATCTTCAGCTACATCTGAGATGGCGTGAGCGTTTGTACTTTTTGGCCACGGAATTGTGTAAATTGCAGCAGGAAAGGCGGTATTAGCAGCCAATTGTGGTTCAAACATATACATTCCATTCGAATAAGCTGCGCAGGGTATAAATGCAGTACTTTATTTTTGGCTGATAACAAACAGGCCAGTATAAATGTTTTGTATGTCCCTAACAGGCCACATTAAGGTACATGCAAACTAAAACAACCATATTATATTACAGAAAAACAATATAATTGTTTCAGGTCAAAATAACATTATCCTTGCCAATGGTAGCAGCAAAACAATTGACAATTCTGTAAGATCTTCCATATGGAGACTATTATTATAGCAATCTGCTATGAGCACACTCCTAATAAAAGTAATAAGGTCATCAGCAATGTAATATCATTTCAGCTATATTCTCTTGTTAATTTCATCTGCTTCCAAAGATTGCAAGGAACAATATTTGTGCAGTCTTCAGTTAGTAGCTTAGCCAGCACTACAATTTTAGTGACAGACGGGTCACATGGATCAGTATTTATCTACACACAGGCACAAATCCTACAAAATAAAGGTTGAATATGACTATTAGAACTGGGATGTTTACCATTATAACACTAAATAACACTAAAGAGGCTGTTTGGTTTGCGTCCGTCATTCGTCACGCCAAACGATGGCAGCCACAAACAGTTATGGCAGTGTTTGGTTGATGCCGCCCGCACTTTTCTACGCGCTTTCATGTGGCGACTGTGGCGAAGATTGTGCTTCACTTCTCCTGGTGAATATCACCTCAGCTGAACCCTGTTCGACAATATCCATGAACATGAACAGACAAGAGTGTACAGATAGCACATTTCTGTTCTGTTGAGCAATCTTACCAATTATATTATAATTATTGTTTCACAATCTAAAGTTTACAACCTCCAATCTGAAATGTGGCATTTAGGTTTTCTAGATTTCAAATCATAGTCACAGGGACAAGGGACGATTGGTTGAAGCCACGTTCCCTGACCCTGAGACATTGTCCTCATTCAAGGACCAGGGTCAAACAGGGTCACTGTCCTATTGGGTCAAGAATATATCACAAGAGTCCAAACAAATATGATCTATATTGACAAACATGTGAGAGAAGAGAAGGGGGAGAGGAAGAGGTTGCTGTGGCCAATATGCTGGAGGCAGAGGGCTATTCTCCACGAGCAGCAGATAGCCTGTTAATATACGGCATCTTGCTTATTTTCTCCATTTTCCTATGCCAAAATGCCACGCCAAAAGATATGTCTAGGCGCTAGTCAGAGGCTGACTGCCTGCCTTGCGCCTAGTAATAATGTTTTGAAACATGGGTCAAAAGTATCATAAAAAATAAATTTTAATTTGAATATACTCCGTAGAAGTAAAGATTCATAATGTCAGTTTCAAGAGCTGCATATTTTTTTTCTTGAATACCAAGAGTGCATATTCAAAAATTGTATCATAGAACTACACATGTTTGGTCTAAGGTAACATCAAAACTAAAAATTCCACCACCCAGCAAAAATCTGTATTTATGTGATACATTTTTCTCAAACAACACAGGAGAGCTGCGCATTGAGAATAGAAATACAGAGACAGGCCAGTCGGCCTACTCCCAAAATACCACATGGATTACAGACACCCCCACAACATAGAAACATGACCAATACCAGCAATCATATAAGAGTTCAATTGTCTGGGATATGCGACCTCAGGCGTATTTATTTCATAAGTAGTTTCCTGATACTCCGAAATGTTAAGACAGTTTTGCTAACTTTACACACTTCGTAATTTTTAATTACAAAACAATCAGTTGTGTTATAGAAAAAAAAACAACCAAGATTTATTGAGACTCACAGTTGCATGTCTATTACTGTCGTAATGAACAACACAGTGTGCTTCAAATGACCCATTTCTGAAGAAAGCTCCTGAGGCAATATTGTGGATAGACAAAATCCCCCTCAAACTGAAAACATCCTGTAGAAAAACCACAGGAATTATATAGTTAATCTTAAAGATTTAACCAAAATCCATCTGCTCCTAACTAAAACTACCAAGCAATAGGCAAAAGAAAATAACACTGAAATAGTGAACCATCCAGAGCCTTCATCTAAAACAGAGCAAGCGCCCGCTCACAATAACAGAAAAACGAGATTGAATATACTGAACGTGCCCTAGCTGTAGCGCCGCCTCGGTGGTGTGGCGCAGTGGCACCAAATCAAACATGCCCTAAACGGCTAAACCCTTTGTAATATTGGCGGTCGGTAACACCTACATAGTGTTGGTTGGTTCAACTGTAACACATTTCTAACTTCATCTTAGTACATATAAGCAAGGAATTTTATAACAGAAGTGCATATTAGCATCTGAGCATCCATTATCTTTTCATTTTAAAAACAAATGGAGAGCTCATATATAAAAAGCACACTTCTATTTTCATCATTGCAGCGGCAGCCCAGTTTCAATGAAGCACATAAACTGAACCATAATAATGGGAAAAAACAAGAGTAGGAAAGCAAACCAAGCACGGGTGTTGGGGCTTGAATGAGAGTTGGACCAAATTAGCATAGGTTTGATGCCATATCTACAATGCTTGGAAATTATTGAGTGAATTTATGTAACACATTGCTTAGAATATGTTCCTGAACCATGGAAGTGTCAATTTGCCTCACTAAGTCTTTTATTATTGTAATACAAGCATTGTCCACAGATAAGCACTCAATTTAATGATATTATATCAGAGAATTTTGATTAATACAAGCAGGGAGAGAGAGAGAGAGAGAGGAGGGGCAATGCATCTAAATTGGTATGGTAATCAGATTTGCTTTGTACTGGATACAATGTAAAAGCAATTGGTTTTGACTTCTAAGTATGCTATCTGAAAAGGTTGATTCAGCAAGTGTTTTTTTTTTTTTTTTTAGGTCCATGTCTTTTTCTGGGAACAGCAGGTCTCTATTATTCCCTGCATCGCTTAGTGTTAAAGGATGTAACATATTATTGCCTGAGGTATATGTCAAATGCATGTATAACTTTGAAATTTGTAGATATTCTAGCAAGGCTTTTTGTCGAGCACTTGGTGTGCACTTTGCAGTCAACACTTGCAGATTTAAGTAATCAGGAGGATAATATTTATGTGTTCTCAGATGTCAACCACACAAGCTGTAGCAAGCTATTTTCCATAGTGATGTAAGAAAACTAAATGTAGACAGATATGAGGGATTGAGAATATTGTACCTTAATAATAGGGAATTTCCTTCGGTTCTTCCGTTCCATCTCTCATTCAACATCAGCAGTACGGCAGCAAGGGAAGGCAATGGATGTGATTAAGGTTTGGGTACCTGCAGCGCATCGAGCAGACCCGGGCCACAGCAGCAGAAAATGCGGCGATGACCTCCGATGAACATGGATAGCTGAATATCAGTGATAAAGCCCAAACCCTATGATAAACAAAGTCAATTTTGGGGAATGAAAAGTACGGTGAAATTAAAAATTAAAAAGAGTAAACTGAAGCACCTGGGAGAGACCGTTGTCCGCCATTGTTGCTCTCGCCGTGGCAGCTGGCCTTCAAAGATGGAATTTGATAGTGGCAGAGATGAAGATATGGGCGACCAGTAGACGACGGAGATCAGCTCGCACAGGCACAGCCAGGAGTCTCCCTCGCCGTGCTGAGGACGCGACGTCGGGGCACATTCGCTCCTCGACACCTCCATGTGGGGCCCGCCCTAGCTGAGGCCGGTATGCTGAGGCCGCTGCACCGCCGCGGTGTGCCGTCCAATAAGCCGGAGAGTTGTGAGTCAGGCGATGGAGGGCTCAGGAGGAGGTGGAGGAGGTGGAGGAGGAGGGCGTGCGCCGTCGCCGTCTTTGTCGCCTTGCCCGTGTCGGAAACGTAGAGGAGATGGCAAGACGAGGGGATGAAGGAGGCCTGGACTGTGGCAGTATTTTGCCATAGTTGGAGGGCTTTTCTGCAAAATAGCCGGGAGTTGCATGATCTCGGCCGTCCGGCTGATCGATCTGACGGCCGGGAAAAGCAGGCGACGTGGCCCAATGGTTTGCCCGCTTTTTTGGTGCGTAGATCGTAGGGAGGAGATAGATTAGGGCCCTTTTGAACCGTCACAGTGCCCAAATCCGTTTTCTGTGACGATGCTTACATTTTTTTTTTTTGAGAACACGCACCTGTATTACTTAGTTAAGACAAGTACACAACGACATACTGGTACATATACACGCGAACGAGAGCGGTATTTGTCCCCGACACACGTCGTCCGACGCCACCATCTTCCCTCACGGCCGAACGCCCGCCGCCACCCAGATCCGAGGTCCACCGTCACTTGAAAGCTTTATCGGCCTGTAAGTGCAATCAAGCTCTAAGTGGGTTTTGGCGTTGATGATCACGAATTAGGGGACTAATGAGATTTCTGAAGATGACATGCGGGGATTAAAATGTGGAGTTGGTGAAGCAGGTCCAAAGGTACCAAATATGCTAGATAATGGTGTTTAGGATCGGGAGTTTAAATTGCTTTATACTTTGAATCTTGAGTTTAGGAAGTGCCGGGATACTATTAAGAGGGATCATAGGATTCTCGGGTATCCGTGGACCAAGTGCTCTAAACATCAAAACCGGACACCACACACAACTCCAAGCGACGACGGCCCAAAGCAAATCACAGGTGTTTCACGCCTGGCTGTCGGTGGCGCAAAGGATGCAGCGCAATGGTCTTGGAGATGCGGCGCCCTCGCGGCGATCTTGGCGTGCGATCAAGGCGGTGCCACTTAATCGTAATCGCATTTGGGTGCGTGGGGGTATAAATACCCATTCTACCCCTCCCCAGCGGTTGCACGGCTCACTTTCTTCTTCCTCCCGACCGGAAACGACCCGGGGAGACCACCTCTTGCTCTCTCTCTCACCTCCATTGAAGCACCTTGAGCTCCCCACTCAATCTCTCACTTCCCACTGGGATTCTTGAGGGAAACAAATGCGCAAACTTCGATTGGAGACCGGATCTACGACTTCCCCACTCAAAAGAGCATTTGGTTCACGTTTGGCGGAACCCTAGGGTTCTTTACTCTTGGAGCTTGCTCCTAGGCGGCTAGGCGTCGCCCTTGAGCTTGCCCCCTTCGTGTGGCAGCCTTGGGAGGTTTGTAACCTCGATCTACTGACAATACATTACCCCACATCTCTAGGGTTAACTCCCTAGACTTGTGAACGAGGGAAAAAGCAAGCCGGGTGGGCAAGCTAAGCCTTGTGTGGCAACCTCAACAACGTGGGACGTAGCCCGGCTTTGTGTGGCGCGGTGAACCACGCAGGTCAAATCTTTGTGTCACCTTGTCTCATTACTTTTGTTGCTTATTTGTCTTGTGAGAAAGGGCTTCGACCCGATCTACTTTGTGGCAAGCTTCCCGCGGCTAGAGCTTGTGTTTTGTGAGATACATGTGTGCGGGGAACCTAGGTGAATCATATCCAAGCAAGTGGAAGCACGCGTGATTCGCCGTGGTGATCGCCACGGTGAAGTGACCCCGGCGATGCCGAGGGGCATGGCGTCTGCGCTCACGACGCTGAAGAAGTGCTACTTCTGTTTACGTCACTCTACATCCCGATTCGCGGCGGTGCGCGCCTTTATGGCGGTCTGCGCGCTGACTATCGACGATTAGCGAAAGTTTTGCGGGACGATTTTTCGGGGTTAAGCCTATTTGCCCCCTGCAGGCGATCGGATCCTACAAGTGGTATCGAGCTAGGATGCGCCGCATACGGCTTCACCGTGAAGTATGGAGGCTGGGAGGGATCGAACCAAGGAGGCAAGTCCGGTCGTGGAAAGAAATTTGGAGGCCGGCGACGAGCTTTCTCTTTGTGTACGGCTGAGGGCACCATCAAGGGGCGCTCTGGAGTCAGGAAGGCCAGGCTAGACAAGCACGGCGGGCCGCAGAGGCAGAGCGAGAAAGGGGAAGAGAAGCTGAAGAGCAAGCTAGCTTGAAGCTCACGAGAAGCTCAAAAGAAAAGAGCAAAGAAAGATGATCCGTGAGGCAAGGGTCGCTAGAAGGGCAGCTAGAGAAAAGCAAAGGCAAGAAGAAGAAGCGGAGTCAAGTGAGCTATCAAGTAGCTCCGAAGATGGAGATGATGATGTCTCCTACAACAAGAAGAAGAAGAAGGAAAGCAAGAAGGAGGAGGGCAGCGTCAACAACAACAAGTTTCTTTGCCATCTCTTTTAATTATTCTTCTTATTTGACTAACCGCGACAAAGAAGTCATACATCAATGTTCCCGTGGGGAAGTTGCCCAAATTTGATGGGACCAACTATGCCAAATGGAAACACTTGATGAGGGCTTACCTTTGAAGCACTTCACCCCGGTCTTTGGGAAGTTGTGTGTAGTGGATTTCAACCACCGGTGAACCCAAAGGCGCCAACAAATGAAGAGCTAGCTGCTGCCCACATCAATGGCCAAGCTACAAGCATACTCCTAAGTGCTCTAGAAGGAAATGAGTACAATAGGGTGATGAATGTCAACATTGCCAAGAAAATTTGGGACACCTTGGTGCTTGCACATGAAGGTGTTGACAAAGTGAGGAAAGCAAAGATTGATATGTTAAAAGCAAAGCTCAACCGGTTTGTGATCATTGATGGAGAAGGTGCTCAAGAGATGTTTGATAGGTTGATGATCCTCGTTGGGAAGATTAGAGGATTTGGAGATGAGGATCTTGATGACCACACGGTTGTCAAGGTTATGCTAGAGGCCTACACACCTAGGAATCCTACCGTGGTAACCTTGATTAGAGACAAGAAGAAGTTTGAGCACTTTACACCCAATGATGTGCTTGGAAGGTTGATCACTCATGATATGCAAATGGAAGAAGCAAATGAGAGAAAGAAGCTTGGTGAGTTGCAAGCCAAGCTTGAGGGCATCAAGATCAAGGATGTTGCTCTAAAAGGCATCCAAGACAAGCAAGCCATGCTCATCAAACAAGGCAAAGGGCAGCAAGCAAGCATTCAAAAGTCAAGACAAGGAAGTGAAGAAAATGCAAGAAAATATTGATGAAATCTCTTCCTCAAGTGATGATGAAGAAAATGGGGCTGATTACAAGAAGATTGATGACATGGCCCTATTCATGAAGAAGTATGGCAAGGGATGAAGGCAAATGGCTACAAAGTGGTGCAAAGAAGATTCCCAAACAAAAAAAGAGAACTTGCTTCAATTGTGGCAAAGAACGAACACTTTGTTGCCGATTGTCCACATGAGAACAAGAACAACAAATACAAGAAGGACAATGCCAAAGACAAGAAGCAAGACTACAAGAGAAGGGAAGGAACATGGGTGAAGCTCACATCGGTCATGAGTGGGACTCAACCAAAGAGACAAGTGAAGAGGAGGATCACATTGCAACATTTGCCATGCAAGAAACCTCTACACCCAAGCTCTTCAACAACATGTCCGATGATGAGGATGAGGACCTTGACTCCACTCATGTTTGTCTCATGGCCAAGCATGAGAAGGTAAAAACTAAATCCAAACCCTCTCCCTCTCTTAGTGATGAATCTAGTGATCTTAGTGAAAGCTCTAGTGAAGATGAATCTAGTGATGATGAAGAATATGTTAGACTCACCAAGAACCTAGATCCCAAAAAACTAGAAGCTTTCTTGCTCAACTAATGGCGGATTTAGAAAGTACCCAAGCGGAGTTGGCAACTAGAGATAGTCAATTGGATAGACTTGAAAAAAACTCTATGTTGACAACAAGGATGCTCTTGTAGCTGAGAGAAGTGAGGTGGCTGCCTTGCAAAAGAGCCTAGCTAATGAGCAAGGTAACCATGCTCTCACAAAGAAGGCTATGGTATCCCTAAATGGGAAGTATTGTGACTTGCAAAGCAAGCACACCGAGCTTGAAACTCAATATAGTCTTCTTTGGGAGAGCAACTCACATCTCTCAACCACAAAAAGATACTTCTACTCCCTCCACTAGTCAAGGTTGTGGAAAACGCTATAATGTTGATATGAGTGTTTATGCCACTAACCTTGCAAATATGAAAGCAATGGAGAAAGAGATCACTAGACTCACGGCTATGATGAGAAAAGAAGGTGAAAACAGCAAAGTCACAGTGAGCAATAAAGTTGAGGCTCCAAAGAAGCCCAATTACATTGATGGGAGAAATCCAAGAATCAAGGATGAACTTGGACACAAACAAGGAAACAAGACCAATGGTCGAAAGATGATCAATGGTGTTGAATGTGTAAAATTCTTGAGCAAAGGCACGGTAGGAAACAGAGAGACCGCACGAGTCTTTGGACACAAGCCAACCCGAATTTGCAGCGCGCCACACGCGGCGCCGCGAGGACGAGCGGCGATGCCGCGCCCCAATTAAAGGGAAGGTCACCTACTTTGCCTCATTTCAGAATAGACCCAAGAAGAGGGTCCCAAAGGCTGTGAAGAAGGTCCGAAGTCGAGAAAATCTTGTGCAGGCTACTCCAAGAAGCAACTCCTATCAATGGAAGGCAAAAGCAAGCAAGTTGAACTCCAATCCTTGCTTTGAAGTGAAGGCAAACAGCAAGGGGGAGGTGTTTGCAAAGTACTTGGGCAGTGAAAAGAAGCTTTATAGCAACACCTCTATATGGGTTCCCAAAGTTCTTGTGACAAAGGTAAAAGGTCCCAAGAATCTTGGGGACCTAAACTTGTGAACTAAACTTATTTTGCAGGCATACTCCTCCGGTGGGTCAAGTTGGGTGTTTGACAGCGGCTGTACAAATCATATGACCGGAGAAAGGAGTATGTTCTCATCATATTCCCAAACCAATGACGATAGGAACAACATAAGGTTTGGAAATGATGATGTGAGAAGTGTGATCGGTCTTGGTAACGTTGCTATCACAACCTGAGCATAATATTTCAGATGTATTGCATGTTGATTCGTTGGGATACAACTTGTTGTGGGTCTCACAATTGTGTGAGAAAGGCTACAATTGTCTCTTTACGGATGTTGGTGTGGAAGTCTTTTCGCAGGAAGGATTCCTCTGTTGTCTTTGGGGAAAACTCAAGAATAAGCTTTACTTAGTTGATTTCAACAAAAGTGAGGCTAAGCTTGATACCTGTCTAATGGCAAAATCTAGCATGGGCTGGTTATGGCATCGCCGTCTAGCACATGTTGGCATGAGGAACTTGGCCAAACTGCAGAAAGACAACCACATCATTGGACTAACAAACATTGACTTTGACAAAAGGCAGGATATGTGGACCTTGCCAAGCCGGAAAGCAAGTAGGTGCATCTCACCCACCAAAGAGCTTGATGACCACTACTCAACCCCTTGGAGTTGATACACATGGATCTCTTTGGACCAGGTGGCCTACCTTAGCATCGGGGGGTAACAAATATGGACTTGTTATTGTTGATGATTATTCCCGCTTCACTTGGGTTTTCTTTGTCTTTGATAAGTGCGGTACAAGAGAAGGTGAAGACATTCATCAAGAGGGCACAAAGAGAATTCGATCTTCTGTCAAGAGAATAAGAAGTGACAATGGGACCCGAATTCAAGAACACCCAAGTTGAAGAGTATCTTGATGAAGAGGGCATCAAGCTTGTTTTCTCAGCTGCATTTACCCCTCATCAAAATGGTGTTGTCGAGAGGTAGAACCGTACACTCATAGAGATGGCAAGGACAATGCTTGATGAGTACAAGACTTGGACATCTTTTGGTGCTGCGAAGCTATCAACACCGCTTGTCATGCCATCAACCGTCTCTATCTACACAAGAAACTCAAGAAGACTTCATATGAGCTCTTAACCAGGTAACAAGCCAAAGGTGTCATACTTTAGGGTGTTTGGGTGTAAATGTTTCATTTTGAACAAAAAGGCCCCGAACCTCTAAGTTTGCACCTAAAGTTGATGAAGGTTTTCTTCTTGGTTATGGATCAAATGAGCATGCCTATCGTGTTTTCAATCAAACCTTGGGTAGGGTTGAGATCACTATAGATGTGACATTTGATGAATCTAACGGCTCTCAAGTAGAGCAAGTTGATCAAAGTGTTGTAGGAAAGGAAGATCCACCTTTGCGAGGCAATCAAGCAACTAGCTATTGGTGACATAAGGCCTCAAGAAGATCAAGCAAATGAAGAGGAGGATCCACCGGTTGTTGCCGCACAAGATTGGGCTGACGTACTCAAAGACCAAGTGCGGCACACACTGGCTGGAAGTGCCTTGGCGGCAGTAGGTGCCGCAGACAAACGCTACGGCGTGCTTGCGCCTACCTAAGAAGAAGCGATCCACCTACATCACCCATTCAACCACTTGATCTTGCACCAATACTTGAAGCTAATGATGAATATGATGAAGATCAAGAAGAACAAATTTGAAGGCGTTGATCACCCACGACTACGACAAGCGGTTCAACGGGATCATCTCGTTGACAACATCCTTGGGAGTCTTCGAAGGGAGTGACCACTCGATCTCATTTAGCCGCTTTACGCCAACATTTCTCGTTTGTTTCCTCCTTGGAACCGCAGAAAGTAGATGATGCTCTCAAGGATCCGGATTGGGTGTTGGCCATGCAAGAAGAGCTCAACAACTTCAAGAGAAATGAAGTTTGGGAGCTAGTGGAAAGACCCAAGCGAACATCATTGGTACCAAGTGGGTCTTCGCAACAAGCAAGATGAAGATGGGTTGGTGACAAGAAACAAAGCAAGATTGGTGGCTCAAGGCTTCACTCAAGTAGAGGGCTTGGACTTTGATGAAACCTATGCACCGGTGGCAAGACTAGAAGCAATTCGCATTCTTCTAGCCTTCGCTGCCCATCATGACTTCAAGCTGTACCAAATGGATGTCAAGAGTGCTTTCCTAAATGGTCCGCTACAAGAGGAAGTATATGTTGAGCAACCACGGTTTTGAAGACCCCAAGTTTCCCAACCACGTCTACAAGCTCCATAAGGCGCTCTATGGGCTTAAGCAAGCACCTAGAGCATGGTATGAATGCCTTAAAGAATTCTTGCTCAAACAAGGCTTTGAAATAGGCAAAAGCTGTTCCTACTCTCTTCACTCATAAAGTTAGTAATGATATCTTTGTATGCCAAATATATGTCGATGACATAATATTTGGTAGCACTAACAATATGTATGTTGAGCAATTTAGTAGGACAATGACCAAGAGATTTGAGATGTCCATGATGGGTGAGTGAAGTACTTCCTCGGGTTTCAAGTCAAGCAAATGGAGGAAGGGACATTCATTAGCCAAACAAAGTACACCCACGATATGCTAAAGAAGTTTGACATGGTGAAGGCCAAGCCTATCAAAACACCAATGCCAAGCAATGGACATCTTGATCTTGATGAGGAGGGTCCGGCCGTGGACATGAAGGTATATCGCTCCATGATTGGATCCCTACTTTACCTTTTGTGCATCTAGGCCGGACATAATGCTTAGTGTGTGTATGTGTGCTCGTTTTCAAGCTAATCAAAGGAATGTCACTATGTGGTGTTAAGAGAATCTTGAGATACTTAGTACACACTCCTAACCTTGGCTTGTGGTATCCCAAGGGTTCCAAGTTCAATCTACTTGGCTATTCGTGATTTCGACTATGCCGGTTGCAAAGTAGATAGAAAAAGCACCGGGGGACATGTCAATTCCTTGGGCGGTCCTTAGTGTCTTGGAGCTCTAAGAAGCAAAATTGTGTAGCCCTTTCCCACCGCCGAGGCGAGTAGTATGTTGCGGTAGGCGCATGTTGTGCTCAACTACTTTGGATGAAGCAAACCTTAAAAGATTACGGATGTCAATTCACAAAGATACCTCTTCTTTGTGACAATGAGAGTGCCATCAAACTAGCAAACAATCCGGTAGCACACTCTAGAACAAAACACATAGACATCCGTCATCACTTCTTGAGAGACCACGAACCGAAAGGAGATATCGCAATTCGCCATGTGAGCACCGAAAAGCAACTAGCCGATATCTTCACCAAGCCTCTCGATGAGTCAAGGTTTTGTGCTTTGCGTAGTGAGCTAAATATTCTCGATTCTCGTAACTTGGTTTGAATTCAAGCACACATGCAACTGTTTGAGACACTAGATCGACATAGGAAAAGTTTGTGAAAAACTTTCATATTGTGTTTCAAAAGATTTCAAATTCTAATCCGAAATTCAATGCCATAGTTACGTATTGATGATTTGTCCCCGGCAATGAATCTTGGTGTCTCTGGTGTGTCTAAGTTTGAGGAGAAACAAGTCGGAAGTGGCAATATATATGCGGGGACAAAGAAGGTGAGTGCGGCAATGCCGCGTGCCACAGACGGTGCAGCGTAAACGGCAGCGCAGCCAGCGCCCACCGGCGATTGCCGCGCCTAGGGTTGCCTGACCGCCTCTGTCAGAACCGTTTTTGGGCCAAATCTTTCTTCTTTCCTTTTCTACCCCTGGCCCAACCGGGTTTCTCCTCTCCTCCGCCCGACTTCCTCCCCCGCGCCCACTTCTTCTTTCCGAAGGCGTGAGGAAGAGTGCCGCCAAGACGCCGCTGCGCGTCGTCCGCCCGGCCGATCGCAGCGCAGGCCGATACCAGAAGCCGCCGCTACCGCCGGCCACCTTCTTCGTCTCGGCCAGCCATGCTCCCTTCTCCCGGAAAGTTTCTCTCCTTTCCCCTTCAATCAACGAGGTACAACCTAACCCTAACCAAGAACTCTTTGCCCGATCTATGGATTGAGTAGAAATTTCTCTTGGATTTTGCGTTGATTAATGATGTATGAACACTAGGAAAGTGATTTGGTGGTTTAGAATCAATAAATTTCGTGTTTTAATTATTTAAGTGATTTAGAGGACGAGGATGTTGGTGACCCCAACATGAAACCTAACGGTTTCTTCTGTCGATTCAAACAAACATAAGCTTCCGAGCACTTATCAAATTAAGATGGGAAATTGGTTGATTTGAAATACCAAAGAAATATTTTACTAGAGTTCATAACTATGTTGAATCCATGGGAAATTTCTCTTGTTTTAAGATCCGGATTATGAAATTGTGATAGGCATGTATATTGAGTCGGATAGATGTGTTAGAAAGGTATTGAATAGTAGAGATTGATGATTTGAGCAAGGGGGGCGGCGGTTACGCGTGCATGGCGCGGCGATTGCGTGCATGCTTGCCGGCAGTGCGCGCTCCAGCGGCTGGTAGTGCAGCGCAGCCCAGGATTTCACCCTGGACAGCTTGCTCTTGTCATCAATTTTCACTTTTCTAATCTTTCTCCTACATATGTTTGGACAATGCACACTATTACGGAAAGTTTCTTACCATAATCCTATCTTTGGCATAGATGGACCTCGGAAGTGATCCTCATGGCAAGAGAGCGAGAGGGTCAAAGTGATTGTGAAGGGGAGAGGAAGAAAGAATCTGAACATGGCAGGAGGCAGTGAAGTGCGGCTCGGCTCCACGAGGAGGAGCGACTACTGGCGGTATGGGTACACTATTGTACCGAGGGGGAACAAGGCACTCCGGACCACCCTCTAGTATTTGATAACGGCTACATGCGGGAGGTTGAGGGTGTGTTTGAGATGACCGCACCTGTCAATGACCCACCAATCCCAGTGGTGAGTTATTTGAAGAAGCAAAGGGAGGTTGCTGATGCTAGAGCTATCAATATCTATGCAGAGGAGCGGCGGGGAAGGCATTGATGAGAAGTTTTGGGCGACCTTTCATTCAAACTTTTACCTAACAGTCCTTCTCCACTCCACAAAGAGCAAGATCACCACGATGCACTACATTGACTTTGAGAGGATGAGAGATAGAGAGGAGGATGCATTTGATGAGGCCATAGAAGCATGTGAGAAGTTTGGTTTTACAGACATCATGTCATTCGAGGCATGATTGGAATGAAGAGATCCTTAGTCGGTTTTCATGCCACCTACCTTTGGGGACGAAGCCTTCCGATACTATCCAATCGGATGACCGACGGGAGGCACTACGAGAGTTGACTTTGTCACATTCCCCGTCGATACTTGGCTTTGGGGCTGACCCACGTGGGAGTACACGTGATATCCATGAGTTAGACCCTATTGAAGCCAAGGCCATCGTGGGATTCCGGGCCGTCAGGGATTGCTTGGCAAGAGGAAGGGGTTGAAGGACTTCTTCTATGTGATGAACAACCTCTGCAGGGTGTACCATTGATCCCAAGGATGGGGCAGCCTCGATGTGAATGGCTATGCTAGGAATGTGCTTGCTCACTTCGGGAATGATGAGACTTTCAATGTTGGAAAGTTCATGCGGAGACGACTAGCAAATGCCATGGATGATGCTAGGAGGAATCGCCATATGCTCCCTACATCATGTTCTTGATTGAGAGGGTCTCGGGAATATCTATCCCAAGGACCTGCCTTCCACGTCTACAATATTGAGAAGACCCATGGCTTGGATGGAGGGAAGACCGGTGGCGGAGCTGACCATCGCCAGGAGGCACCTCGGTGACAGAGAGGACTTGGAGGAGCCATCGGCTCTAGGCCCAGGAGGCAAAGCAAGTCCAAGGGGAAGATCAAGAAGTGGCTCAAGGCGATCTTTGGACCTTTGCTCATATGCTTCTCGGCCAGAGACTTATGAGCTACGCAGGGGAGGTGAGGCGGGCCTTCAAGAGTGTTAGGGAGAAGCAAGGACTTCCGGTTCCTCCCGCTATCCCTAGACCACCACAAGATACGACCTCCCAGAGCTCTCAGCCACTAGCAGCTCGGATCAGGATCTGTCAGAGATGCTTGGATCCATTTCTCAGCAGATACCGGCTCGTCGCTCTACTCGCCGTTCGGCCGGGCCGATCCGCTATCTCGAGGAGGCCGAGGACACCGCTTCTAGCAAATGGGGATGAGCGGTGATGAGTGACTCCACTCTTCTTCTTCTCTTTTCTATGAACTTTTTGGTGCTTGACGCCAAAGGGGGAGAAAATTAGAAGAATTGAGGGGGGTCAAACTTTTCGACGCCCTGGAGATGGTTCGAGGTTGAAGCAGCAGCAGATTTTCAGAGTTTAGATCCTTTGAGAGTAGATTGTTAGGTGTGAGTTCGAGAGAAACTCTATTTTATGTAATAATGCCACCTATGACTTGTTACTTCTCGGATTTGGTCATTTGATTGCTTAAACTCTATTTTATATATCTTCTTGCTTTGGTTTTTGTTAATTTCGCTATATATTTGTGGGTTTGATGATTACATTTGTCTTTGTCTATGCCGATAGGCGCGGCAAGCCGCACTCCCAGCGCTGGCAATGCCGCGCACATCAGCTGAATGTATAGACAAAATTGTTGTGCTACGGTTCTTTATCTTGTCATGAGCATCACGGATATATTTGTATGACACTATTTGAGCACCCCACAAAGAAGGGGATATAGGGGAGGTCTTCCACCACTTCTAAATGTGTGATTTGACTTTCATGTCAAAATGAGAATTCAAATCTTCCACACACATTTAGGGGAGGCCTCACTACACCTAAATATGTGAAAATTGACCTCTTATGTCAATATTGAGAATTCAAATCTCACTTACATATTTGGGTGAAGGGTTCTACATCCATGATCTTCGTAATCTAAGTTTGATTTTACATCTTATGTAAGCTCTAATTTGGTTGTCATCAATCACAAAAAAGGGGAGATTGTAAGTGCAATCAAGCTCTAAGTGGGTTTTGGCGTTGATGATCACCGAATTAGGGGACTAATGAGATTTACTGAAGATGACATGCGAGGGATTAAAATGTGGAGTTGGTGAACAGTCCAAAAGTACCAAATATGCTAGATAATGGTGTTTCCGGATCCGAGGAGTTTAAATTGCTTTATACTTTGAATCTTGAGTTTAGGAAGTGCCGTACTATTAAGAGGGATCATAGGATTCTCGGGTATCACGTGGACCAAGTGCTCTAAACATCAAAACCGGACACCACACACAACTCCAAGCGACGACCGGCCCGACCAAATCACCGTGTTTCACACTTGGCTGTCCGGTGGGCGGCGATGCAGCGCAATGGTGCGGCAGTGCGGCGCCCTACGCGGCGATGCGGCGTGGCGATCGGCAAGTGCCACACTTAATCGTACCGTTGGGTGCGTGGGGGTATAAATACCCATTCTACCCCTCCCCAACGGTTACGGCTCACTTTCTTCTTCCTCCCGACGAGAACGGCCAGGAGACCACCTCTTGCTCTCTCTCTCACCTCCATTGAAGCACCTTGAGCTCCCCCACTCAATCTCTCACTTCCCACCGGGATTCTTGAGGAAAACATTTTGCAAACTTCGATTGGAGGCCGGATCTACGACTTCCCCCACTCAAAAGAGCATTTGGTTCACGTTTGGCGGAACCCTAGGGTTCTTTACTCTTGGAGCTTGCTCCTAGGCGGCTAGGCGTCGCCCTTGAGCTTGCCCCCTTCGTGTGGCAGCCTTGGGAGGTTTGTAACCTCGATCTACTGAGCAATACATTACCCCACATCTCTAGGGTTAACTCCCTAGACTTGTGAGCGAGGGGAAAAAGCAAGCCGGTGGGCAAGCTAAGCCTTGTGTGGCAACCTCAACAACGTGGGCGTAGCCCGAGCGTGTGGCGCGGTGAACCACGGGTCAAATCTTTGTGTCACCTTGTCTCATTACTTTTGTTGCTTATTTGTCTTGTGAGAAAGGGCTTCGACCCGATCTACTTTGTGGCAAGCTTCTGCCAGCTAGAGCTTGTGTTTTGTGAGATACATGTGTGCGGGAACCTAGGTGAATCATATCCAAGCAAGTGGAAGCACGCGAGATTCGCCGTAGTCACTTACGTGAAGTGACCCGCGGCGATGCCGCCCGGGGGGCGGCAGTGCCGCTCACCGCACGAGAGAAGTGCTACTTCTCTTTTACTGTCACTCTACATCCAGTTCACGCGGCGGTGCCGCCCCTTTACTTTGGCGGTGCCGCGCTGTTGTTATCGGCGGTGCTTGAAAGTTTTAACGGGGCGATTTTGGGGTTAAGCCTATTCACCCCCCTCTAGGCTTCCATCGGATCCCTGAGGGGCGCAAGATTTGCTCGACCGAAGATCGAGACAACATCATCTCTTAACGAACGTCGGCCGGGGACCCTGCCCCGGTACCTCGAACTCGAACCGAAGCCGCACCATCGACCCGACGCGCCGACAAACGGAGCTCGACCCGCTCTCCCGCCAACCACCAAGCCAAGAGCCACCACTGTACTGTGACACTCCTAATAAGATCTCCGATACCTCTCCGTTGACACCAGAGCGAGGCGTCGCCGGGCGAGGAAGAGGCCGGAAGATTTTATTCCTATCTTGCCGCCGCCCGCCACGGCCGACGCCACACCCGGAAGACCAAGCCGCGAAGGAATCGACGTCCTCCCGGCAAACCTTGGAAAAGAGGAGCTCACAAGCTAGCGCCCGGCCGCGGCCGCAAAGAACCGCCACCACCGGCAATAGAGCACTTTATTCGCCTCACGCCGTCGGCGTCGCATAGGCTGGGAAACCCGGAGATGGTTGAGGGGCCGAACCCGAAAAAAGAGCTCGAACAGTCCTCATCACATCGCCACCGCCGCCCACGGAAGCCGCCAAAAACGGAAGGACGTTGCCGCTCTAAGAGAAGCGGCGCGGGGTCGGCGGCCGGCCGCAGCGGCGGCTCTCTGCCCCGCCCCGTAGCGCCCGCCGCCAGACCACGCCACCGCCGCCATAGCACCGGCGGCAGCAGAGAGCGCGGTGAGCGAGGACGTTAACCAGCCGCGAGCGGCGGGCTCAAGAAGAGCGGCCGCACTCACCACCCGCGCGGCTGGACCCGCCCGCCACCTTCCACGGAGAAGCCCTACTAAAAAACCGCGCCGGTCGAACCTAACCTACACCTATACATAGCCCTGCCGCTGAGGAGCCGGGCTCCTCTCAACCCCGGAGCGAGAGGGCCGTCGGAGGAGAGGGAGGCCGGGCGGATCCAATGCGAATGGCGATCGCCTCAATCGAAGCTCGCCAGCGCCATCGTAGCAAGGGGAAAGCGAGAGAGGTCTCTACCCGTCCCTTTGTGACGATGCTTACATGGTGATGACATTACGAGCCCATTTATTATTGGGTTGATACAATAAGTGGGCCACCAAGCTCAACCGTGGGCGCTCTACTTATTTCAGCCCGACCATCTTTATTTCAGCCAAACCCAACGTTGGCTACATTCAGCCATAATTTTTTTGAAATTTGTATAAAACAAATAAAAATACCAATTTTCATTCCCATTTTAAATTTAACAATCACTATTTAGCTCATGAGAAGCCTTAAGGCCCATATTGACAACATTATAATTTTGTGAACAAATCAAATTATACCAAACTTATTCCAGCAGTGATACAAATAATAAAATCACATCATACAAAGTCACAAGTTTCATATATACAAGTTGAACTTCATATTGCATTAGCTACTCTAGAGCTACTGTAGGTATTTAGGAGTTTGCTAATTCATATTAAGTTTTGTGAAGGCAGCAAGGAAACGGGTAGCTTTGCTAATTCACGTGATGAGGTGCTTAGGAGCTAACAATTACGTGGACCAGAAAGACAAAGCCTAAGAGTCACGGTCTGGTTATAAATAGTCTGGTTCCAATTTATCTATCTCAAATATCCAAACATGCGTCAAATTAACCAAATTATTTTGTTCAAATTTAACACATCGTCTTTAGTTGGTCAAAAAAAAAAAAAAACACATCGTCTTTTGGGTTTGATTCTCCTTTTAATCATATTTTTTTATTTTTCTTTGTGCTGATTATTATAGTGGGCCTAGTATTTTGGGCAAACTAAAGTATGATGAATTTAAAATCATAAATCGTCATGAGTTAGTAGCCTTGTATATCCACTGGGCTCATATGTGACAGTAAAACCAAAATATCATCACGGATTACGCCTGTTAGTGATGATTTGTAAATCCTTCACTGTGAATCCGTGACAGATTAACAAGTTTCTTGTAGTGTTTTATGAAGATTTTATGGACATTAAATATGTTGATGTGGCACTATATTAATCAAGCAAGAGACAATGGAAGTTTCATAGATGCAGAGATAGTTTCATGGGGATATATAAAACTCTTACTCCCTCCTGGGAAAAAAAACGCAATCGAGAAGTTCAATATTTTTCTCACAAAAAACGCTACTGTAGCCTACTAGTACTCACTCCGTATTGGTAAAAGAAGTCGTTTAGGATAGCGACACGGTCTCCAAAGCACAACTTTGACCTCTTGTTATTATAAAAATATTTATGAAAATATGATACATGTATACTTTATGAAAGTATTTTTAAGACAAATCTATTCATATAATTTTCACATTTACAAACTCAACATCTTAAAAGTTATTGATGATTTATATTGTCAATGTTTGACCCAAACCTTGTTCAGAATGGAGGGAGTACACCAAGCAGGCATAGAGTGTGGTACCCATGTGGGCAGTCCGGGCCAGGCAGGAGACATCTAGTAAATAAATAAAAATCCCAAAACACTTGCTCTCCACTTGTTTTGGCAGGTGGCTACCAGCAGCTGCCACGTGCCCTCTGCTACTGTCCGCACATGCCAACTCAGTTCATAGGGGTATTTTGGTAATTTACTTGCTACATTGGTATTTGTGCCCACTCCTTAGATTGCATTTTTTTTTTCCTATGATGGAGGGAGTATGTGGTTTTTCCAAAATATGGATGGAAACTAAAACATGAAATCCCAAAAAGATTGGTCTAAAAGGAGCACTATGGTGCTGGCTCAAAGTCAAGGATTTTCTAGATAAATTTTGGGATTGAATCAAAGTTGATGTGAAAAAAAAAAAACTTCGTACAACACATTGATATTGGGTTGCACATGAGCCCATTTTGGCTAGTCTTAATAGAAATTTCGATAGATTTTTGTATATAAATTTTATTGGAATTTCATGAGCCTAAGTAAGCTGGTGTAGTATAGTATTAATGAAGAGTGATATGATAGAAGCTTAATAAGATAAAATGAGTTTAAAGGCTTATGAAACTTATCTACACTATTTCTGTCACTGATTGATGTCCGTCACATAGGAGTCTTGGAAACAATAAAATAAAACTCGCATTGAGACCGGTCTCAAATGTAGGGACCACCTTAAAACATTTATATTTGTCATAAATCTTTTTTTCGTAGACACCGATTTCTATATTATGCTAATCTCAGTGAAAGTTTGATCAGAGCTTTATTTGTATCTAATAGGCTATCACATTGTGTTTTTGTTAACGTTTTAATAAGAGAGAGAAGGAATAATAAGGTTTTTTTATGAAGCTCTGTTTAGCTCGGTTATCAGTTCAAGAAGAATTATAGAAGTAAATGTCTATAAAACGAAAAAAAAAAAATGTTAGGCTGATGGTTTCTAATGTGGATAACCGGTAGATGTTGCTTTGTTGCGAAAAAAAAACTTATAGCTGATATGTTCAAGCAAACCGGCCGGATGGATATAAGGATAGATGGAGAGGAATGATTCATCATGCTACTATAAAACTTTCTACTAAAATAGTTTTAATCTGGTCTTTTAAGCTTGCTGCTTGATGAGGTTGGATCAGCGGCTGGCCGGCTGCTTGTAGTTTATTTGCTGCAGCCACGGTCGCAGCCAGCCTCGACCGTATTCGTTTTTTTTTTTAGGAATTCGAATCTCGTAGCCGTTACGTGGGCTACGTACGCGCATACGTGGTGTACAATATCTTGGCACTTGTTTATGCAGTCCTTAATAAAGTACCAAAGAAAATCTTATCTTATCTTGGCGAAGTAACATTTGGTTTCCCCGGCCAGCGCGCAACGACACATGTATGCCCACGTGTGGTCACGTACGCGGGCAGAGCCTCCTTGTTTCTTGGACTAACCAACTACCAGCAGCCATGCGACCATGGACCATCGAGGTCAGACGGCTACCATGCCGGCGTGGCCTGATTTGTGTTGACTTCACACTATTCTCTCATTCGCTGTTCAGCGTAATCGGTCAAAAGGACGCCTACAGTATATATCAACTCGTCGAGCTGCAGGTTTTAAGCTTTGTTTGACTCATGAACCCCTCAGCGGCCGCCCGATCGCAATCGCAATACGTCAGGAACGGCGTCATGCCGCGAACCGAGTCGATCGGTCCACTCCCCGGTGGTATCGTCGTTTCCGCCATGGCAGCAGCAGATAAGATTTACTACTAGATGGTGCATGATCTTGCTAACCTCCTGTACGTACACACCTGCAGAGGGCAGCATGCAGGGAAGGACGGAGCCGACCAACAATTGTGTGGCACGTACGGCGACATGGAGGGTCGATACATGCGTCGCTGAATTAGTCCGTGTGCCGCGTCTCCGGATACGAGACATGTGGAGGGGCTCGGCTCTTAGAGCCCAAAAACCAATCCATGTTACCACTTGCCAAGTTGGTGCCTAGACCAGGACAAGCCCGGCGTCCATCTCAAAATCCGACAAATGGAACAGTTCCAGACTGGGGAGGAACAGTAGAAGAAACGTCCATGCATGTGGATGGTAGGTGGATAAGTTCCCTCAGGGTAGCTCCAAAGTGGCGGCTAACAAAAAGTTGAGCCTTTATTCGCCTAGCAAAGGTGCAATGAAACCATGCCATTGAGTTTCATACTAATGGAAAATTTCTCATGACCAATAACTTTCTCCACCCATTTAGTCTCGTTCTTCCAATAGCCACCTCAAAAGTTTTTTTTCCTTTTTTTTTTTTGCACCGGGTTCCTAAATAAGCTACCGTTTCTAACCAAACACTATTGTCCCAAACTAACCTGGTTTAGATGGCTAAATTTTAGCAAAAGTGACTTTTTCGACTCTCAGAAGACAATCAGAAGACGTTTCGTTTGTTTGTGGTAAACATTGTCCAATTATGGACTAACTAGGCTCAAAAGATTCGCCTTGTGATCTACAACAAAACTGTGTAATTAGTTATTTTTTTACCTACATTTACTTCTCGAACATATGTCTTTTGGTGTATTTAATGTGATGTGATGGAGAGAGAGTCTAAAAATTTATAATTTTTTGATAAATTTTCAGCCAACTAAACGTGTCCTGCTCATCTCATCTCTCTCTTCCTTGCACGTACGTTCTTAGTACACACTGACTGTCCTAAGAAGGTGCAAAGAGGAGAGAGAAGCACAACAAGACATTGGAGAGAAGGCGCTAGCGAAGAAAATGTTAGCACATGCACATGTTGCCATTGTAAAACTGTTCAGAAAGCTAGAGTCTGTTGAAGAAAGATAAAATTTAAGGTTACTATTTCTACTTTTAACTTGTTAGATCTACTTTCTTGGCACCTTCAGAATATATATACTCCGCCCTCCATCTCATTTCTTATCCTGGCTGGGCAAACACACAACAACATTTGGAACCGGATGTCACATCGGATCTCGTAGAAGACGTTTCGTTTGTTAGTGATAAATATCATCCTATCGTGGAGAACTAGGCTCAAAAAGAATCGTCTCTCAATGTACATCTAAATTGTGTAATTAGTTATTTTTTTTACCTACATTTAATACTCTAAATATATATATTTTTGGTGTATTTAATGTGATGTGATGGAGAGAAAGTGGGAAAAAAAGTTAGAAACTTCCATCTAAACAAGGCGGGCTTGCTTATTACTTCGGTTTTCGTGCTGTCAAGATTTTCCTTCACCCTCCAGCCCTGGCAAAGCTAGGTGGGAACAGGCGAAACAACCAAACGTGCCCAGACTCTTTCTACCGGCCCGGCCGGTCCCCGGGACTCACTCGGTAAAAAGTTTATCAAGCCATGCCTGAGGTGACCAGAGGGTCCACGATGATGAGATCTAGCGAGTTGAGTTCATTGTGGTTCCCATTTTACATGGTCAACAACTCAAGTGTGAGACAGCATTATAATATACAGGACGTGAACAAGAAGCGGATTTCTTACTGTGGTGGAAATGGAACTACCAAGTCACGTTTGTGTGTAAAAAGGGATTTTGGTGCGGACACTCAAGTCTGCAAGATCTATTCGATCGTATCAAAAGTCAGAACGACACAATTGTCTTGTCTGCAAGTAAAGAATTGCCAAGTGCAAAAGATTTGCCTTGAGATCTACTCGCTTCGTCCCCTCGAGTTTATCATTCGAACTCCGTGTAAATCTTATTCAATCATTCGCCTTATTTAATTTTTATATAAATATAATTTATTTTATTATGACTTGTTTTATTAATAAAGATAATTAAATATTAATTAATTTATTTTATTATCTGCATAAATATTTTTAATAAGACGGAGGTCAAATATTAAATTTAAAAGTAAAAAAACGTTAAACTTTATGAGACAGAGGGAGTAGTAGGCATCAGCCTCTAGTAACAGCATAGATCGACTAAATAAATTAATTAATGTCCGAAGTATGACTCCTTTCGAAAAAAAAAATGTCAGAAGTATGACCTGTTAAACATTGTTTACATTGATTTACTTACTTGTAATAGTATTGCTTATGTAGCGAGGATATCACTGTCACCGCCTCACGGGAGACAACAAATCCAAGTATGACCTGTACTCTAGACTCCAGTTCCAGGCCAAATACGTCATGGAGAAGACGATAACCACACGTACTGTTACTGCCGTGGTTGCCCATCCGCTGATACCTGACCGCTGTGTCAAATTGCAATATATAAAATGCATCTGGAAAATGATGTGTATACGTGCAATAATGCATGCTGCTTCCACAGAAAGTACTATACAATCCTAAAGTCCAAATAGATATTTTTAATACAAGGAACAAGTAGTTGATAAATACTGCAAAATTGTATGGAGATATGATAAAGAGCCAGCTTGAAGCAGTGCTGGTCAACACTCAACTGTTTTCACTTGCGTGGGAACGATGTAATCAGATGACTAGTTATGGAATAGAAATTCAGGACTTCAGTTCAAAAGACTTCAACACTCAACTCAAGTGTCGTGGCTGCTGTTCACGGCTTGTCGTGCAGGTACTTCTTTGCTATAGCGAGAGAGTTTGAGTCGCTATGCTCTTTACTGTTTAGGGATTATCGGCGTTGGATACAGCCGCCCAATTTCGTCTATTTTCTCTTGTCAGAATGGGTGAAACCTGCTGGTTGGGTGCGGTATTATTGGGATCTGTTTTGGGGTGCATCTCCTCCATACAGATAGCGTGGGTAAATATATCCGAGAAAAAAAAAAAGTCTATTTAATTGTGGATGGGAAGTAAGTTTTCATTCTGATCGAATGGATATCTGAAAATAAGCATTCTTCCACACTCCTGCAAGTTTTACCGGCTTGAATTGTTCAAAAACAATTCAAACTAATATTTCAAAAAAAAACATAAAACTAATGCCTTGAGCTGCAGTTTTAAAAATCACGTATCCAACTAAACGGCATTTTTATGAGATGTTAAAGGTCCACCGTCCACTTGAATTTTCTTTTTTCAGCTACATTTTTTTCCGTGTCCACATGTTTAATCCACATAGTCTCTCCACCACGCAAGTTGTCAGATACGTGTTCACGTACAGTAGTCTATGCGTACTGTGAAGATATAACATGAAAGTTAAACTATCTTAATTTTAAGTAACTTCCAACACTAACCAAATAGATATGTTATAAAAATATTTCATGATAAATATTAATATCATCTTATACAAATTTAGTAAAAAAGAACTAGTATATTCTAGAAATCGCACCATAAAATGCTAACAATCATCGACGACAAGTTAATTTCAGCAGGAACTACGCAAACACACACACAAACAGTTTGAATTCAGATCGACTCCAATCATGTCGCAAGCGTACGTTCCCCAATCTCACAGCTCACAGTCACGTCCACCGCCGCGCGAATCTGATTAGATGACGGCTTTCGCCAGAATGCCGTAGAACATAACTACACAGACCGGACACCCGCCGTACTTTGGAAAGTATAGCTTGGGTTGGAACACGCCGCGTCCCTAAACGGCTAAACGTGGCAGCGTGCGCCGACCCCGGCCGCACACGGCTCGTACGTACAGGCTCAGCGGAGCATGACGTACCTGCCGTTCCGCGCGGACGCGGTTGCGGCACGCCAGATCGCGTCGACGACGCCGAGCCGCCTTATCGCCCCCGCCCGTACCGACATCACGCTGGTGCGCAAAAGATCAAGCCAGCCCCGGCTGTCGCTTTGACGCTTTCCGCTGACCAGGAAGAGGGGGGCTGCTACGGCGACCCTCCAGCCAGTTGCAAGGAAGACGCTATCGCGTTCGGTTGCTCCCCTTGATTGTCCCCACGGCCAGTCGGCCAGCATCACCACGTTGTTTATTGCTGATTTCTGAGATCCCAACGACGCCTATAAATAGCTCCGCCCATGATGACCCAACCATCAACAATATCACACAGAAACCAGCTCAAGCAAACACACAGGCACCGAGCAGCCGCCTCGCCGTGTAACGCAGCAAGCCCCAGTCGTCAACACCTCACACAGCACACGCAGATCTCGATCACCAACACCAACCATACCATGGGTTCTCTCGGCGCCGCCGCGCAGCAGCAGCGGCAGCCGCAGCCGCACGCCGTGTGCCTGCCGTACCCAGCGCAGGGCCACATCACCCCGATGCTCAACGTGGCGAAGCTCCTCCACGCCCGGGGCTTCCACGTCACCTTCGTCAACACCGAGTACAACCAGGCGCGCCTCGTCCGGACCCGCGGCGCGGCGGCCGTGGCCGGCATCCCGGGCTTCCGCTTCGCCACCATCCCTGACGGCATGCCGCCTTCGGACGACGACGACGTCACGCAGGACATCCCGTCGCTGTGCAAGTCCACCACGGAGACCTGCCTCGGGCCCTTTCGCCGCCTGCTCGCCGATCTCAACGACACCGCCAGCGCCACGGGTCACCCGCCCGTCAGCTGCGTCGTCTCCGACGTCGTCATGGGATTCTCTATCGACGCCGTCAAGGAGCTCGGCATCCCTTACGTCCAGCTCTGGACCGCTAGCGCCATCAGCTTCGTCGGCTACCACCACTTCAGCCTCCTCAAGAGCCGTGGCCTCGCCCCCGCTCAAAAGTTCGTGTGCTTTCGTCTCTCCCCTGCTTGCTTGCTAGTTGCCACGTCCACGTTTACGTGGAGAAATGGAAATTAGGTGATCGTCATCTCATCTTGTTGTTGACATGCGCAGGCGTCGAGCAGCTGACGAACGGATTCCTCGACACGCCGGTGGAGGACGTGCCGGGGCTGCGGAACATGAGGTTCCGGGACTTCCCGAGCTTCATCCGCACCACGGATCCGGACGAGTACATGGTGGGCTACGTCCTCCAGGAGTTGGGGCGCACGGCGCGCGCGACGGCCGTGCTCGTCAACACCTTGGACGAGCTCGAGGGCGAGGCGGTGGCGGCCATGGAGTCGCTGGGCCTGGCGCGCAAGGTGTACACGCTGGGCCCGCTCCCTCAGCTGGCGCGCGAGGACCCGCCCACGCCGCGCTCGTCCATCGGCCTCAGCCTGTGGAAGGAGCAGGAGGAGTGCCTGCGGTGGCTCGACGGCCGGGACCCGGGCTCCGTCGTCTACGTCAACTTCGGCAGCATCACCGTCATGACCAACGAGAGTTGGTGGAGTTCGCGTGGGGGGGCTGGCCAACAGCGGCAGGCCGTTCCTGTGGATCATCCGGCGCGACCTCGTCAAGGGCGACACCGCCGTGCTGCCGCCGGAGTTCCTGGCCGCGACGGCTGACCGCGGGATCATGGCCAGCTGGTGCCCGCAGCAGGCGGTGCTGGACCACCCGGCCGTGGCCGCGTTCCTGACGCACAGTGGCTGGAACTCCACGCTGGAGGCCATTTGCGGCGGCGTGCCGGTCATCAGCTGGCCCTTCTTCGCCGACCAGCAGACCAACTGCCGCTACCAGTGCACCGAGTGGGGCGTCGGGATGGAGATCGACAGCAACGTCCAGCGCGACGCCGTGGCGAGCCTCATCACTGAGCTCATGGAGGGGAGCAGGGGAAGGAAATGAGGAGAAAGGCACTGGAATGGAGGGACGTCGCGATCCAGGTGGCCAAGCCCGGGGGCACGTCTCACCGGAATTTTGACGACCTGGTTCGCGGCGTGCTCCTGCCCAAGAACTAGGCAACTAGCAGCTCTGCCTCTGCACGGTGTTTCTGTCAGTGTCGTGTGATTTTTTTTTTTCTGTTCCTTTGGTCTGGAGGGTTATGGACACATTAGTGTGGTTGTGTAAACAATGATAATAATATATACCAGCGTTCGATTGTCGTGCAATTCTGAAACAAACTGTTTTGTTTGCATGGATTATTTGGTATTTTATTCACTGCATGTTGTACTGATTGGCGATTGTAATTTGGAAACTAACTAATGGATGACGACATGAAACATCGAGATGCAGGCGTCAAGCGTCGCAATCTGAAGATCACGATATGTCATTTAGTTCTGCAGAACCCAATTGCATCTTTTGGAGGATTGGTTGGTCTTATCGAGAAAGTACTTCAAACATTTGCTGCTTCTCGTGCGCCACGAGCGTGTATAGAATTTATCAGTCCCATTTCAGAAGACTAGCGAAGCGTGAAGCATCTGGATTCCTCGAAAAAAAAATTGAACCATCAGAATATAAATATTACAATATATGCCACTCTCTTTTTTCCCCGAATTTGACAGTAGATATCTAAATTATCTCTCATTTTTAGATATTTTTTAGTTTACGTTTTGCTGAAATATGGCTATTAGTTATATATATGCAAACTATGTGAGGTTGATCCGCAAACACCAATTAGTTATATATGCAAACTATGTGAGGTTGATCCGCAAACACCAAATCACCTATATAAAGATTGCTACGTTTCAAAGCAAGTTTGGTCATATTAACAACAACGACTAAATATCTCGATGCTCGATTCAGTAGGAACGAATGGATCAGTACACAACTACTGGCGCAAATGTTGATCCAAGTTTCAAAGAAGACAAAGGAAAAACATAGATGGAATTATGATCTATTAGCGGTGGAATGTTAGGAAGGAACGAAATAGAAGGACTTTCCAACTAAAATCTCCACAACTGTTAAAAGGTGTGAGCACCAGTATTTAAACTCTGGTGCATAGCGTTTGACTGGACTGTCCTACTGTACCCAATTCGCACAAGCAGATTACATTGACATGGAAATTGCACAATGACGAACTTCTTTGATGCTGATGACATTTTCTTTCTGAGCAATTGATGCTGATGCCTAGTAATATCGATGGGCCAATGTGTGTGACGCTTGCGGCCCGTATGATTGATCATTGATTGATCCACATTCCACAGGCTGTTGTGATTGCTTCCCGCCTCGAGCAGATAATATCTATTCGGCCTTGCGGCCCAATAGGCTCCTCGTTTCTCAAGGATGATTTGAGGTGGTCATTGGCATGCCCAAATACTGACCAGTTTCACTAATTTTGGGTAACCGAAAATCCATTGTATGAGATCAAAAAACAAATCCATTATATACTCCCAACCATCTATACTTTAATAAATTTCTAGAGTTTGCTTAAGCTATTTTTTTCAAGTTTAACCAAGATTATGGAAAAGAGTGTAAAGATTTATGAAACCAAATTTGCATCCTTTCATACACCATAAATCTCCTTCCACTGTATGCTCGTTTGATGTCATAAACATTTGTGCTCTTTTATATAAATCTAGTCAAAGGTATTTTTTATGACTTTAGGAATTGAGTTATTTCTAGAACAGAGGGGGTACCGTAGAATAGAGGAGAGAGTATTTAATTTTGTTGAATTGACATATACATATAATCCAGATGTGTCCGGTTACTATTATTATGATATTTTATTTTATTTTGCCTAAAGTGTATCATGTGAGGATTATAGTGGAGTTCCATTGAGGGGGCATCAATCAGATAAGTACTATCAAAGTTTACGTATTAAGTTGAACACAAGCTTAAATTTTATCACCTCTTGTTACATTCTTTTAGTGACACTAGGATCATACCGGTGCGTTGCAACGTGTTTTAAAATCCATAAAGTTTCAAGTATTTCAAAAGATCAAGTGATAAATAATTTTCAAAGTCAACTCATATATTTTGCCATTTTTGCAAGCAAGCAAGAAAAGGCAGCTTTGCAAATCTGTCATGTTGGAACATGGTCCCGGAGGTGTTCCAAAACTTTCGAAGTTTTTTAAGATAACCTTGTGCTGAGGCATTGCAAGATTGGGTGCAACTCTTCGTTCAGCAAATGGAGACAACATCTCCTTCTGAATCACCGCTCAAACCTGTGTCACCTCGTTTCAGCTTAGAGGTCCCGCAGATGTCTTTGGAAGAAGGACAACGACAGGCGGAGGTAACCAAGGAGCAAATGATGGTGCCCAAAGAGTGACCGAAGGATGGAGCGGTGATAATGGACAGAGAAGGAAGGATCAACACGACTCTCCTCCGCGGATCAGGCCCAAAATGGGCCAGACATTGGGCCCAAAAAAATCTAAGGCTGCAACGAATAGAGAATGGCGAAACACCCTTGCCAGGCCACACAAAGGGAGGATATCCCGACACTATTCGGAGGATAGTTTTGTAATAGGACATTGACTATAATCGAGGGCTATAAATAAGGAGCACTGACTCCTACCTAATAGTTGGTTGGTGAATACATTAATACATCATATTCTGTGATCTTCAAGTATTGTAACTTAGCCATTTCTCATATCCCTCTGGTCAGAGCACCAACGAAGTGGAGATCTTATATCATCTAACTGTTGTTTCAACTTGTCATTCTACCACTCAAGTTGGTGTTTCCATATTACAATCACACAGATATACATTCTGGGAGCAATATATATATATATATATATATATATATATATATATATATATATATATATATATATATATATATATATATATATATATATATATATATATATATATATATATATATATATATAATTGTTTATTCTTCACATGGACATATTCAACGTTTATAGTCCAACCAAGAGTCAAATTCATGATTGTGCAATTCAACGTTTAGTCTTCTAACCATTGTATAGAAGAAAAATTAACGTGGGATTTGAGGGTTGAGACACACCTTTGGGGTTCAAAACGACCGTCGCGCGATTCTCATGGTCGTGGCCATCGGCGACCAGATTGGGGGTGGTATCATGTTCCAGTGGCAGAACATCCTTGTGGCAGAAGTAGTGATCAAATATGCTGGAGCTGGAGGCCGAATCCGAGGTCTGTAGGAAAACGGGACCTAGATTTGCGGCGGCGCAGGCGTTATAAGAAAACATACTTGAGCAGCGCCTCACGAGGATTGCAGACGACGACCACGCCGCTCTCTAGGCCGCTGGAGATAAGCCCAGTGGGGAGTTTAGAATAGCATGACGGTTATGTGGGCTTGGAGCAGGACACCACAGAAGGCGGCCGGCGAGGGAAGCAGGTGACAAGCGGAAGCACGCCATCGACGTACACGTCGGCGGTGCGGTAGACGAGGAGACTAAGGTTGCGTGAACCGGGCGCGGTGCCAGCTGCTAAGAACGAGATGTCAGACGAGCCGCCGAAGGCGAGCGCCGACGCCTTCACGGATGACGACGCCAACACCTCCGCCATGACGCACCCTTTCGCGGTTCCCCTTCGACACCTTCCACAGAGGACAAACGAGACGAGAGGGAAGAAGATGAGAGTTTGTTATTTTTTGTAGAGAGGACGGACGGGATAGGGCCAGGGCCTGCCACCAGCCAGCTTTATTGTTGTGTAGGGCCAGGCCGCCGAGATTTTTTTTAAAAAGCCGCCGCGTTTGTGACTGTTGGGCCAATTCTTTTTCCGATCCAACGTGCCGCTCTTCTGCTCCCTCCGACTGAAAGCCCCCTGTGCTAAAAAAACAACTTCGCAGGTAGAGAAGTTTGGAGCCGGAGGCGCACAAACCTGGCTCTTTTTTTTTATGAAACAATTAGGGCTTCTCTTTTTGATGCACAGGATAAGTGCTACTCTTTGATCTCCTTGCCAAGTAACGTTAATTTTTTAAAAAGAAAAACATTGATTTATTTTTCGACCAGCAGCTGTGTTCATATGCTTCGCCGGGCCATGTTCCGAGCCAGGCACGCCGGAGCTGCTCCACCTCCACCCGGCCGTGCTCCCGCTCCTCGCGATGTCGGATCCGCTCCACCCAGCCGCTTCGGCCTCCCAAATGTCGTCCCACACGTGGCAGCATGCACCCTTCCTTTGACGCAATCCCTTCTGCTTCTGCGGCCATGCCATTTTCACACACCAGCGGCCGACAGCCGCTCGTACACGCACTGTTGAAAGAGATGCGGAGAATTGAAGATGGCAAAAGGAACGGATAACGCAGAGACGCGGCAGCATCGGCTGAGAGGATATGTACAAGTCCACTTGTGAGAAGATAGAAGCAGCAGCTGAGAGGATTTCTACAAGTGTTGAAGCATCATCGGCTTCTCCATGCAATGCAGTCCCTACCATTAAAGAGGTTATGAAGATGGTGAAGGAATGTGGCATACAAGAAGGGATTGCTCTAATGCATACAACTACATCTTTGATTATGAAGCCTGAATTTAAGGAGGTTTTTAGCTCCCTGGAAACAAATGAAGGAAGGTTTGATTTGATTGAGAGGGAGCATGGAAACAAATAATTGTAGTTCTTTATTTGTTTGGTTTCCTGGACATGTAAACCAATTATTTGGTTGTTTTATTTATTTATTTATTTATTTATTTATTTATTTATTTATTTATTTATGACTTGCTATGAACCTTTGTTTCCCTGGACATGTAAAACAATTATTTGCTTGCTGAGAATCATCGTTTCCTTGTTTTATTTATTTATTTATTTATCTTGCTGAGAACCTTTGTTTCCCTGGACATGTAAAACCATTGTTTCCTTGTTGTTTTATTTTATTTGTTTTCTTGCAGTAGATGGATGGAAGATTGGCAGATGTAGGCAAAGAAGGAGAAAAAGGTTTACTGATGCTAGCTGAACTTGCCCAACATGCTGCCATTATGGAGAAATGGGCAACTTGTACACTGCGCGGTACTTGCAAAAAGGTGCATACAGAGTTGCGCGAGAGACTGGACTGCAATGGGTGATGGCCTGCATGGATCATCCGAGATATTTTTATAAGATGTTTCGGATGAGCCCAGAGGTCTTCCATGCTCTTCATGACTTGTTGGTGAGGGATTATGGATTGAGCCAGACCTACAATGTTTCATCCATTGAGTCATTGGCAATGTTTTTGTGGATGGTCGGAGGGCCGCAGTCATATTCACAAGCTGAAAACCGTTTCACAAGGTCACTGTGGACAGTCCACGAAAAGTTTCATGAAGTGTTGAAGTGTTTTGCGCAAGTTAGGTAAACACAATATTACACCTAGAGATCCTACTTTTTCTACTGAGCATGAACGGGTGAGAGAGGATCGATTTTGGCCATACTTCAAAGATGCAATTGGAGCAATAGATGGTTCACATATTCAAGTGATAGTGCCGCTGGATCTAAACGATTGCCCACACATGTCGTCATGGATATACATCTCAGAATGTGCTAGCTATTTGTGACTTTGATATGAGGTTTACCTTTGCGGTTCCCGGTTGGCCTGGTTCTGCTCATGACTCGCGTATCCTCAGTCACGCATTGGCAAATTTTCCTTCATTTCCTATGTCTCCTAAAGGTATAATTTTTTCCTTCATTTTTCATGTACAATTGTAATATTATTTGCATTACTAACTTCGTTTTATAGGAAAATATTACCTCGTCGACTCGAGGCGATGCGAATCGGATAGGGTATCTTGCACCTTATAAAGGAACCACATACCATATACCAGAATTTCGGCATCATTCAGGACCTCCTCAAGGAAAGTATTTTTTTAGAGAAAAGGTTTCCCCGGTTTTCCAATCAAGAAAAACCAAAACAGCGTCCAAGTTCTCAGCATTAAGCTGTTCTATCTGAGAGAGCACATGAACAATTATTACAGGGCTCAAAGGCCGGCCTTAAAGCAACAGACTCTCTCACATTAACTTCATCAAAAGCACCCTCCTCTGAATACCGAGCATCCGATAGTCCCCACTGTGATGACGACTCCGTTTCCCTCCACTCGATCAAGTCCGGTTGTCTTGATGTAACTTCCAGTATCTTGCATATTGACTCTATCCTTTGTACTTCCTCCTCCTTCAGCAAGACACACCAGCTTCTCATCATTTTTGCCAGCCTCATCCATATCTTCTTGAAACCTGTCCAGCTTACTCCCTGAAAACATAAATCATTTCGAGATTTCCATAAGATCCACATAACAGTTGCTGAAACAACATTTGTAACACTATGTTTTTTATTTGCAACCCAAAACTTTGCCACTGATTCATATGAATCTCCAATGCTCATACCCAAAGTCTGTGAAATAAAAGACCATACATGCTGTGCTACAAAGCACTCAAAGAACAGATGAGATACAGACTCCATCTCAGAACAAAATAAACAAGAGTTATCATTCACCTCCCTCCTCTTTTGGAGATTATCTCGAGTTAGAACTTTGTTTTGAGAAAAAAGCCAGAGAAAGAAATGTATTCTAGGTGGGACTTTTAGTTTCCATACTGCCTGCACAAAAACAGGGAAGACACCCCTACAGTTAATCACTGCATATAAAGATTGTACATCATAAGTTCCTTTTGATGAATAAGCCCAGATAATTTGATCCTCCTCATTTTCCAGGGTTAGCCCTTCTATCAAGTTAACTAAATCATACCACATGTTCATCAGTCTTTCACTCACTCTTCTCCTAAAGGAGAGTCTCAGATCAGTTCCATCCCACACTTGGGCTATAGATTTCCCTTGTTGCTCATTATAGATGTAAAGTGGCCAAAACAGGATGGCCAAACTCGTGTTACCTATCCATTGATCTTCCCAAAACCCCACTCTTCTTCCATTTCCCACCTTCCATCTAACACCAATTAGAGCAGCTCTAGCTGTCCAGAGAACTCCTTTCCAAAAAGGAGAAGAACCAATCTCTGGACAGCAGAACAAATTTGAATTTTCCACTTGATATTTAGCATTGACAATTTTAACCCAAATAGCATTATCATTCAAATGATACCTAAAGATCCAAGATGCAAGAAGTGCTAAATTTAAACTTCTTAAATCGAGGGGACACCCAAGCCCCCCATCTTTTTTTTTCAAGCGCTACAAGTTGCCAGTTAGCCAAGTGATATCTATGCTTTCCCTCAGTGTTATCCCACAAGAAATGTCCCATATGTGAATTTATCATGTTTATTTCCCATTTTGGAAACTTTAAGATAGATAACAAATAGATTGGTATGCTAGCTAGACATGCTTTCAAAAGCACTAATCTAGCAAAGCATAGGAGAGCAATCTCCCTCTCCAACCCAGCAATCCTCTTCAAGATTTTGTCAATAATAGGTTGTAAATCCTCTTTCCTAAGTTTTCTATAATGAAGTGGTACCCCCAAGGTACTTAATAGGGAAATCTCCCTTCTTACAACAGAAAAGCTTGGCAAATAAGTTTGCCTGATCCTCATCTACCCCCACAGTCAGGAAATCACTTTTATCATAATTGATTTTCATCCCTCGACATTTTCTCAAAGCATACTAATGACCATTTCAGATTACTAGCTTTCTCCAGATTATTTTCTAAGAAAAGAAGTGTATCATCTGCATATTGCAGATCGATAACACCACCATCAATCACTTGTGATAAAAGGCCGATAATAATACCTCGTCTAGCAGCTTTTTATAAGCATCCTAGAAAACACATCAGCCACTAAGTTAAACAATAAAGGAGAGAGAGGGTCACCCTGTCTCAATCCCTTACCAGGTTTGAAAAAGCAGCTGTTCTCATCATTGATCCTAACACAAATCGATCCTCCTTGAACTAGTTTCTTTATCCAAACCCTCCATTTAATCTCAAAACCCCTAGCAGCTAGCATTTCCTCAAGGAATTCCCAGCTTACTCGATCATATGCCTTTTCGTAGTCTAATTTTAGGATTATTCCTTCCTGTTTAGTTTTGTGGACCTCATGAATAATTTCATGAGCTGCCACAACACTTTCCAGAATGTATCTGCCTTTAATGAAGGCAGTTTGATTTGAAGCCACCAGTCTATCAGCAATTTTGATCAATCTATCGTTGAGAAGTTTAGAAAAGATTTTGAAGCTACAGTTAATAAGGCTAATCGGTCTAAACTTTTTAAGGTTTTGGCTTCAGGTTCTTTTGGGATTAGAGTGATCATGGCATAATTCAACCTCTCAAGGTTCAAACTACCTTGTTCAAAAGCTCTAATCAAAGACATAAAATCTGTCTTAATCACATCCCAAAAAGCTTGGTAGAAGATAAAGGAAAAACCATCAGGGCCAGGAGCTCCTTCAGCATAGGAGCTGAAGATGTTTTCCTTGACCTCCTGCTCTGTAAAGGCAGTTTCTAGTTCTTCATTTTCCAGAGAACTAACTTTGTCCTCTTCTTCCCAGAAATCTTGATCTAGTTTGACACCACTACCTTCCTCCTTTCCAAACAGGTTTTTGTAAAAGGATACAGCATGCTCAAGCATGTCTTTATTCTCTTCAATCCACCCATTTGGACTGTCCAAGCCAACTATTGTTTTCTTTCTTTTCTTTGGTTAGCTATAGCTTGAAAGTAAGCAAAGTGTTCTTATCTCCCTCCTTTATATTTCTCTCTCTTGACCTTTGTCTAACATTTATCTCTTCTAATCTCCGGATGGCCTCAAGGTCATCAATAATCTCCTTCATCCTATAAGTCTCCATGTTTGTCAACTCCCCTGTCTCAGATTTAATATCTAGCCTCTCATGCTCCTTAAGGAGCTCTTGTTTTTGCTTTCTAATGATAGCATTGAGATTTAAAGCCCACCCTTTCAACTTTTTTCTGAGAAGTCTTATTTTGAATTGCCAAATCTCTAGAGGATCGAGAAAAAGCACAAGGTGTATTCCAAATATTTGTGACTAAATCTCTAAACCCCTGGCTGTGTAAGCCACCACTTTTCAAATCTGAAAATACGAGGTTTGATAATTCTATCAATCCCTAAATCTAAGATTAAAGGCACATGGTCACTAGAGGCCCTTGACCTAGTGGAAACAGAGGCCCTAAGGTGTTTCTGCTCAAAACTAGTAGTACAGAATAATTTATCAATTGCTGCCATAATAGGTCGTTTCTTGACTGTTTGTCCAAGTATAAGATACGCTAGAAGGCTTTAGCTCAATGAGCCCATACTTGTTGATCCAGTCTAAAAATAAATCGACCATTTGTGATTAATCACCCCATTATTCTTTTCTTTGCTATTGCTAATGCTAACTAAATTAAAATCTCCCCCAATCACAGTTGGGCCTTCCCAGTTTTCCATAAAACTCTCCATTTCCTGGAGAAATTCCAGCTTACCTTCTTCATATGGTGAGCCATAAACTAAGATAAATCTCCAAGTGAACTTATCATGATAATTTCTAACCATTACAGCTATGCAATATTTCCCTATTTTCCAAGCTATAATCTCAAATTTCTTATCATTAAAACCTACTAGCACTCCTCCTGCTTTGTACCTACTGCAGGGGAGATGATTCCAGATAAAATTCTTATCCACATAATTAAGGAAAGAGTCAGAAAACTCTTCTTTCTTTGTTTCCTGGATACCTATAAAATCTAGTTTATTTTCCTGAACAAAGTCAGCTAAGCACTGTAGTCGGCCTTCTTTATTAAGGCCCCTAATATTCCATATTGCTCCTATCATCATTAACACTTTGTTTAGTTTGTTTGCCTTCAGAGGCAATATCAACCCAGGATCTACTCTTAGACCAACTATCCACCTTCATAGGTGTGCAGTCCTTATTGTTCAAAGGTGGAAACTCATGTATGTTTAAAACATCATCTAGGTTTGCAGGTAAAGAAATCTCAGGATTTCTTTCTTTAAAATTAGCTCTACTAACTAACTCATTTGCTTTAAGAGCCTCAACCATATGTATACTATCATTAGCATCATTACCAAGAGTAATACTAACAGCTTTAGCCACATCAAGTAAATCACTATTGCTTTTAGAAGCAAAAGAAGTTATAACTTTGTTACCTTTCTCTAGATTTTTAGCTTTCTTTAAGTCTTGTGCCTTCTCCAAAGATTGACCTCCCATCATCTTCAAATCTTCTTGGCCTAGTGCTTCTCATACTTGGACCCCACTTGGAGCTTCTTTTAGTGTTCTTAGCACCTTCCTGACCCTCCTCTTCCTTCACCTGCATTTGCTTGGTTGGATTGTTTTCTTCCGGGAGAAAACCATCATCCTCTTCTACCATCTCTTCCTCTTCCATTATGTCTTCATCAGAAAAAAAGTCGGGTCCATCTTCATCAGCAGAGATGAACAAACATCTGATTTGCTATCTTGAATAGCCATTCTCCTCGGCTCATCCCACTTTGACTGTTGTGACTCATCAAAGAGTAGGTTCTGAATTTTTCCTCCCACATCGGTGCAAACATTTGTAATCCCCATCATATTTTCTAGGGTTTCAAAACCCTCATTTCGATCACACTCTTAAGAGTATCTGGTACTTCTCCTCTGTTATCTCCAAAATCCATCTCAAGATGGTAATTGGCACTGTTCTCTATCATAACATTGTCTAAGGACTTTTTGATATAGCTGCTTTCCTCTCCCATTTTTGTCTTCTCTGGAACCAAATCATCCATTGTGTTCCCCACTGTTGTCTCCATCCCTTTCTCAGTTCCTGTAATTTCCACTGTTGTAAACATTTCAAGCATAAGTTATTTTTGATTTACTTCTTGTTCTGGCCCCATGCCGACAGTCTTGTAACCCCCTGTCTTCTGTATATTATCTTTGGGTGTCATAAACTTGCTCTGATCTTCATTCTTGTTTTCCTTGTCCTTCTCATCATCAGAATACAGGGTATCATCCTCATCATCTTCATTCCTTTCGTTTTCACCACCTTGCTCCTTATTATCTTGATCTTTAGCCTCACCATCCCCATCATCCATTTCTTCCACCTTCAAGTCTAGCACATACACTTCCAGACCCATCTCAAACAGCCTCTGCTTTGGTATTTTTGTTTTGTCTTTAATGACCACCTTAATCTTCACTATTTCATAGAAGGATCTGAATATTGATGGCCAGTCAACATCCACTAGCACCCCTAGGGAGGTAGCAATCTGGGCAAACAGCTTCCAATTACAGTATTTTGGGGGATGCCTTTTATCTCCACCCATACTTCTTCCAGAATACTAATGGGTTTTAGATCTCCGATCCATTCAAGCACCTCCACTTGTACCCCAGGCTTCCTCAGATTGAATGAAGGATAGTTTTTAATATCACTAACCCTCTTGTTGGGAGGAAATCGGACTAGGAAGCTTCCTGGTTCTAATTCCCTAATTTGCCAAGGCCAGTCCTTACTGTATATTTCAGCAAGTTCTGTCTTCAATTCTGACAGATCAATCTGCCTAGCTTTCACCCTGACTTCTCCACAGTTAGTCATATTAAGCCACTGAACACCTTCCACACTAGGCACCTCAAGGTGATAGAAACCTAAGCCCTGGCTGCAACTACCCACAAAAGTAGCTACCGGATGATCAGCTTTCCACTCAGGGCACTTGTCCATATGATGGCCAGGAATGCCACATATGAAACAGATCTTAGGACGAGTACAATTGCCAACAAAGTGCCCGGGCTCTCCACGGTTGTGACATACCAGATTCGGTACCTTGGATCAATGTAGAGCGGTGGATCCACCCCTTGATTCCCTTGAACCCTCCCCCGTTGTGTGTTTCTCCTTGGTGCTTGCTGGTTCTGTTGGGCTTGAGGACGAGGAACACTTCTTCTTTGTTGTTGTTGTGCCCTTGGCGGAGGTGGAGGTATTGCACCCCCTTGTCTCCTCCCCCATCATACCTTCCTTGGGTAGCCCTCCCCTCGGCGGGTTGTGGTGGTGGATCCTGGGGTGGTGGTGGCGGCGGTGGTGGGCGGGCTTGGCGTTGTGGTGGCCTCGGCGGCTGGCCGCCACACCCATCGTCCCTCCGCCATCTTCTCTCTCAAAGACGCGCGTCGACTCCTTCTCCCTCTTCTTCCCCGATATCTCTCGCGAAATTGATCTTCACGGGGAGGCTTATCCAGCGGTCGGTCTTCAAAGACCGGAAACAAATCACCGGCCGAGAAGGATTTCGCCTCAACTAGGTCTCGACGGACCCTTAAGAGATGCGGCACTCCTTGGGGTTTGGTGGAATTTTGTTGGCGGCTAGGGTTCCGGCGTGGCGGGGAGTCAATCGCCCATAGCTGGGTAAAAAAACTCGACCACCTCCTCTTGAAGTTTTCGATTCGCCCCGCCCGCTTCTCGCTTTTCCTCTCGGATCCTTCCGTCCCCCTTTCCTCTCACTTTGCCGCGTGGGGACAGAAGCTTCTCTCCGGGTAGATGGCCCGCATGGCGCCGTTGACTGCCACGAGAGGAACGGCCATGGCGTGGGTCAGGCTCCGCCAGATCGCCCCCGCACGGTGCGCTCCCGAGAAGACGACGACATCCTCACTCCTCTTCTCCTCAAGGAAAGTATGAGAATTTCAATTTCTTACATTCGTCCCTTCGAAAATGTAATTGAAAGGTCTCTGAGTCTTGAAGCAAAAGTAGCGTATTTTGAAGAGCATCTCCCAAGTTTCTCACCTAAAACTCAAAAGCATATCATCATTGCTTGTCTTGCTTTGCATAACTTCATCCGTGAGAGCAAATTACGTGATAAGGAGTTTGAGAGATATGATGCTAACGAAGTATACTTACCCACGACGTCACAAAGAGAGGCGACCAAATGAGGTTCTGAGATGAGGAGAATGATGAGGACATGAACATCATTCGTACTAGGATAGGCGATGCTTTGATTAGTGGAATGGTCGAATAGTTATGTTGAGAGATGTCATTATTGTATGGACCATTAATGATTTTGTTATATTTATGTGGACCATATCACTTTGAGTGAGAGAAAAAATTTATAACTTTTACATTCCAAATTTGCCATTTTCAATTGAAAATATAGAACATATTGGATTTCACGAGTAATTTGCATATAAATAGTGCCATAGGTCATTAGGGGCATTATGGTATTTCTTCTATTGTCATGACTTCACAAAGACCTCTAACCAAACGGCTTTACGCTTTTCCCATTTGCTTTCCACGGTATTTGCTTTTCCACGACTCACACTCACACAAACTTTTTCAAAAGCCACGGCTCAACCAAACACACCCTTAGTCGGTCATATAAATTTTTTTATCCTCAATTTAGGCCTTGTTTAGTTGGCATTTTTTTTTTAATCTCTCTCCATCACATCCACATCACATCAATTTTTGGACACATAAATGGAGCATGATTGGACAATATTTGTCACAAATAAACGAAAACGTCTTCTGATTGTCAAATTCTAACTTTTTCGACATTTGCCTTACAAATATTTGGCAACTAAACAAGGCCTTATTAGCCAACTAATTTTTTCATCTTTAGACAACTAAACTTTAGACTATGTAGGGTCTAAACTAACCACTTAACATGAGGCACTAAAAAGGTGGTAAAAATTGCAATCTAAAGTTTACTCCATCTAAACGAATTAGTAATATATTGGACGACACAAATAAAAATTATTAGACTCTAAATTTAGCTTTTAAAATGACTATAAATTATACAATTCCACTTTTCAAGGACCGATTTTCTTCGACAAACATGTCCCCACAGAACAATCAAACATTCATTCTCTCACGAGAAAAACGGACAGATCTCATCTCCACTCATAGCTACCCGCTTCCATCAAATCATTACGGGACGCGGCCAGTTTTTTGAATGAACATATAAGCATCGGAGGCGGACCAGCACTATTTTCGCATCATGGGTGTGTTTAGATCCCAAAAGTTTGGGTAAAATTTTTGGACGGATGGGGCGTGTATGTCACATCGCATAATATTTGAAGACGTTTTTATTTGTCGGTGGTAAATATTATCCTACCATAGCGTAACTAGGCTCAAAAGAATCGTCTCGCAATGTATGCATCTAAACTGTGCAATTAGTTTATTTTTTTTACCTACGTTTAGTAGTTGAAACATGTGCCGGTATTTTGATGTGACGGAGAATCTTCTTTTACACAGTAAAATTTGAGGAGAAATTTGGGATCTAAACACACGGCATAATAAAAGTTTGAAACCTGCATGGTCCTCGTCCCTATCGCGATCGACCCCAGAGCCGAGCCGACCCCGCGAGCCCGACAAGAGCAATGCCCATGCAGCTGCCGCCAAAGCGCCACGCGACGAGGCCGGAGCCCCACCCTCCCAGACGGCCAGTCCCATACGGACGGCTGGGCACGAGGGAGACACCTCAGTAAACAAAACACATGGCGAGCCATCAGAGCCGTACGACGGCGGCCCGGCGGCCATGGCCACAATAACTACGCAACAGTCTCTCTCAGATTGTGGCCAAAAAGATTCGTATCGTATCTTTTTCAGCCAAACTATGTAATTTGTTTTTTTATTTAACTACATTTAGTGCTCCATACATGCGATAAAAAATTTGATGTGACGGGTACTGTAGCATTTTTCGGGTTCACTTTTCACCAAGTCAACACACCCTAAAAATCGCATCATCATCAGGCTCCCCTGTGTGTCCCGGCCCGCGCGCCCACACGTCACGCAAGGTTACAACACAACCAGCTTGGATCGGCGTCACTGCGATCCAGCGGTAGATTCAGGCTACCAGAGAGCCGTCAGGCGAGTCACATGCCTGCCTGCCTTCAATCTGTCATGACCGGAGCACTGGGCAATACAGACTATTAGCAGTGGTACGACTAGGATTTTACTGCTCACAATCACTCTTTACACGCGAGTAAATTGCTTCAGCGGAGAGCAAAAAAAATGGCTACGGCTACGGGCAGTACAAGTTGCAAAGGCTGCAAGATCGGTCTAGTAGAGAGAGTAATACGCTTGTGAAGCAAGCCGCCATTGGCAAGAACAAGATCGAACAGATGGCACACGTACGCGAGACGAACAATTTGCTTGGTCTCCAGTCTCTCCATCCGGAGCAGCAGAGCGCACTCCAACTGCCATGGCGCACTAGGGGTCGTAGAGGCGGCCTTCGCAGCGGCATTTCCACCCCAGCGGCTTGTAGTTGGAGTAGCGCGAGAAGCCGGCCACCGCCACCGTGCCGTCGTTGGTGCCGCGGCCCGCGCGGCCGAGCCCCGGCGCCGTCGTCACCTGGACGGGCATGCAGGGGTTGCAGGCGCTGCACTTGTTGTAGCAGCTCGGCGGCGTCGACCCCAGCCGCGACTTGTCCTCCGCCAGGTTCTGCACCTCACAAACAACGCAACGCATACTGTCAGTCTCAGAGACGTATGCAAACACTAACAGAGGAGTCAGGAGGGAAAACGTCGTGACGGCCGGTGTCGTACCTGAGAAGGGGAAAACGTGGCGGTGCGGAGGCTGGTCACGGCGCCGAGAAGGAAGCAGAGGGACACGGCCACGACGAGCGCTCGGCGAGGTGCGCAGCTCACGGCCATGAGACCATCTCTTCTTGCAGCCAGCAGAAAGGATGGTTGGGTTGGGTGGATGGACGGGTGGTGTTTGGGCAAAGGGAAGCAGGGAAGAAGCTTCTTGCTGGACTGGACCGAGGTTTATTGAAGAAAGCTAGTAGCAGCTACCTTCTGCCTCGTGTAGGTTCTTCCCATAAACTAAAACCTAGTACTATAGTACTAAAGCTTAGGGAGATGATGCTGTAAAGTAAAGCTACTATGTGGTTCCTCGAGCTACTGATTGAGGTGGCTATGGAGATCGATGAGCAGTGACGGTGGCACAGGACAGGAGCACAAGAGAAGAGAAGCAGGTCACAGTGGCCTATGACCGGGGGAGGTTGCAAAAGGGAGCGGAGGATAGAACGAGACGATGACATGGGCATATATACAAACGTGGGGGACGCCACGGCCGGATGGAGACCACGGCAAGGACAGAAAATCGGTGACCACCTCTTGTAAACCTATCACTGTTTGGTTTGGTTTTAACACAACCTTGGTCCATACCAGTGACCAGTGGCGTTCTACTACTGCGGCCTGCATCTCTCTATCGCCTCTCGGGCATCGAGGAGTGATCGGATGGATGGCGCCACAACTGTCGCTATCGTCCTGGGGACATTGCTGGGCTTACACCTTGACCGACTGTCGTGTCACAATGAATGAATGAATCGACTAACGAATGGATCAGCTACGCAATGCCGCAATGAACGGGAGGAAGGCGAAGGAGCAAGCGATGGAGGACCCCGTACCGTACGAAGCTGATGAGTGCCAATGCTGGCTGCTACCCTTACCAGCTAAGCTATCTACTGTACACTAGCTGAGGCAAAGCTCGGATCTGCAAATATGGATGGTCCAACCTCTGAATCCGCCCAGCAGAGACGAGGTAGACTGCGACCTTGCATGCATGATGCATCTGATGATCTGAGCAAACCCATCATCCCTCACCAAGCAGCAGCTTCCAGCCGAACAAACAAGCGGTGGCCGTGGGCCGTGGCCACCAGGCCACTCTCAGAAAGGACGGAGGTTCAGAATCTCCTTTATTCGTACAGTAACTACTACAGTACTGAGATGAGATAAAAGGAGTCATCGAACCATAGGTGAGTCATTCGATCGGTCAAACAGTCGGAACCTCTTCGTGTAAAGCCAGCCAGCCAGTAGGGGTAGCATACTAGCATGGCAGGCTGGCAGCCCGTGGGCGACTGGCGAGCGAGCAGTAGATCCCGGTGGCAGGTTGAGCGCAGGTGACATTGCTCCAGCAGCCATCGATACGTCTCTTCGACAATACCAGTGTCTTTTCAATTTGCTCCGTTTGTTCAATGCCAGGCCGGCAGGTCAAAGAAACCAGCACCATCACAGTGTCGCCGTCGCAGCAAACCCAAACCAATGCCATGGGCCTGTTTTAGAGCCTAGAATTTTGCACCAAATTCTACTATGTAAAAAAAAAATTTCCCGTCACATCACAATACCGGCGTGATCGAAAGTCTTAAATGTAGGTAAAAAATAAACTAATTAAACAGTTTAAATATGCGTTGCGAGGCGATTCTTTTGAGCTGGAGTTAAGCTATGGTAGGATAATATTTACCACTTACAAACTAAAGCGTCTTCTGATTGTCGGATGTGAAGTGCTACAGGGAATTTTTCTTTGACCAAATTTTGGTGATCTAAACACACCCCATGTTAAAGGCAGAGGTTTCCAAGCTGCAGCTGGAAAAATGCCCAGCAAAGCAATGGCATGTGGTAGTGGTACTACACGGTCCCGGCGCCTATCCTCCCGGTGCGCCGCGGCCATAAAACGATGATCGACGGGCCTCTCGGATCGGATGGTACGAACATGGAACGCCATTACTGTGGCTCCTGACATGACGATGCTCACTGTTTATTGTTCATTGAATTCGACCTGTTGCGACGGGGCAGCGGATTCAATTCAATTCGCCGTAGCGGAATCTGTCCGAGCCTACTATGCCTGCGTCCGGCGACCGGGATCTCCAAAGACCGAGAGGTTTTCCGCGTTCCATGGCCCATGGGCAGAGACAGAGAGAGAGGAAGGCGACTGCTGAGTGCTGACCGGGCTCTGCTCTGCCGTGTGCTGCGACGGGACGGGATGCGGGAGCAAGGACGGCTGGGGAAGTGATGAACACTGTGCAAAGCAAAGCGTTGCTGATTGCGAGATGGCAGTGTAGAATCGATGGGACGCTTCGACTGCAGCTTGAGATGCGGGCACGCGGCGACTCCCGTCCGGATTCCCACAGACGCGGCTGTGGAAAGCTGCGCTGCGCTACGATACTGCAGAATCTCCAGCTTTCCACAGCCCCAGCTACTCCTACTACTCGATACTCCATGACTGCGACTGGCTGGGGCTCAAGGCACGGCACCACAGAAAATGCAGCAAATGAAGCAAAAATTTCAAATATTTATATTCATATAAGATTCAACGGCACGGCACCACAGAAAATGAAGCAAATATGCATGCTGAACAGAGAAATTACTACCTCCGTCCCGATTTATAGTTCGTTTTAGCTCTTTCTTAGATGCAAGATTGTGTGGATGTGAACATTAATGCGTTTAGGTGCATGCAACGAGTAACAAACTTGGACACTCAATCCAACTGCTAGGACGACATATATAAAGGAAACAGATAGTTTTGCACATTTTCTTTTACTAATAACAGATAGTTTTATATTTTGATACAACTAGGGTGCCATACAGTGACAAAGCAATAAACTCTTTGGACAACCCCAAAACTCCCGATCACCGATAGCCTATTACTTTCGAGTACATGACCATGGCGCTTGGCGCTCGCTTGATGCTTTATTGCCATCATGAGCATGTTTACTCATGTGTTGGCTCCGAGGAAGCACCGAGCGTTCCGCTCCTTCCAAATATCCCATGCGATGAGGGCAAAGAATGAGTCAACACCATTTTTATCATCTACGACCCACTGGCCTCACCAATTGTCCCACCATTCAGTGATCACTTCAGTAGGCATCTCACGGGATAACCCGACAAGCCGTCTCGTGCCTTAACCCAATTTTGCCTAGAGTATGAGGAGCCCACTACGGTGTGATCGATCGTTTCAGTTCTTGGTCACATAGCCAACGGTTCGTATGCACGCCCAATCGCGTGCCTTGTGATATGTGGTCCAATGTTGCCAATGGACAACAAACCAGAGGAACATCTTGACCTTTAATGGTGCCTAAATTTCCCAAATCAAGACACATCCCAAAATCGGTGGGATCCCGAGGGTAGTGCTAAGTACGCTTCTGCAACCACATCCTTTTTGGCCTCAAACGCCATAACTGCCTAGCCTCCCAACTCTTTTGCCCTCGTGCAAGTTTAGTTTTCCAAGCGGCCGTACATTACCTCTTGTGTCGTTGCCCTTGCTCGTCCCACAAGAATATGTGAGAAAGTGCGTCGATTTTGTGCCTAGCCCAAGAAGATAGTCCACGAACAACAAAGAAAACACTATTTAAGAAGCCTCACTCCTACACCAAACATTTTTACAAGCTCCTAATGTGGCGATGACCGTTTGTACCCAAAGACCGTGGAAATGGGACACTTCTACATGTAGATGGACAAAATGGGGCATTTCTTCTCATCGATAGGCGACCACATGTAGAAATATGGTCATGTCACACTGCTCCTTGTCTATTTGAGAGCTCTAACGCCTTGGACGCCTTTCCGCCATGCTCGTTTGTTGTATGGCTCAATTTGTCGGGAAGAAGAACCAAGGGGCCATGTAACGGGCCTGTTCAGGAAATGGATGACTTGCGTTGAAAGGACCGCTAGCCAGAGCAGGCCCCGTCAAGTGCTCTGCCACTACGAGAGACAAGAGCGTTTGTTTTTCTTACTTTTTTATTTAAAAAATAGAACAATGTTTTTTAATGTTTTCCTATCTACTATTTCAAAAAAAAAAAATTGGAATATTAAAATAAGCTGAACGAAATAAAACAATTTGCATCTATTTCGAAGCAAAATAATAATGTTCCATAGTAAACTTATTTTTCTCCATAAAAGTATTCTATCACATTTGATTGTGAAATAGATGTTCTAGAAAAAAATGGAAAATATTCTGTAACATATTTTTCTCCATAAAAGTATTCTATCACATTTGATTGTGCCGACAAAATATTTTACAATATTTACTTTTATTCTAAAATAATATTATTTTGTTTTTTTAGGGGAAAATAATATTATTTTGTAAAATGACTTTCTTAATTTAATGGGTCTAATTGGGTTGGCCATATGACGTATATGCACTGCGGTGCGGCGGCCAGAAGCCCAGAACAGAGATGCGGTGCTCCCTCCAAAACAAATGGTGGCGTTTTTTTTTTTTTTTTTTTTTTTTTTTTGCGGGGCATTTGGTGCCCTGGTGGGCAACGAGCGTGCGTGATCGTGCCTTCGTGTGTTTTGTTTCCCCACGCCAGCTCTCAATATTTGGACCGAATTGATTTTTTTTTTTTTTTTTGAAAACAAACGGGGAGAGCTTCCCCACCTAAATTTTCATAACCGAGGGCCTCGCAAATATGGAGGCTAGTTCAAAGTATTACAAGAGAGCATATAAGCGCGCCAACCATTCAACTTGGATACAAACTCTGGCCTTGCCGACTACGCCAAAGTTACAAGATCGTCACGATTTTAGCAATTACAGAACGGGGTGTGGGAGTCTCATGCACGAAGACCTTTGTTCCTCGCGCCCCAAAGTCGCCAAAGAACAGTCTGTAGGATGAACGGCCAGAGTGCAGCATCGACCACCGGCAGCATAGTGGCGTTCCAGACATCGACGTCGTCAAGCATTCCGATGTGCGAGAGCCCAAGCGATGCCCAGACTGCAGCGCTCGTGGGACATCCAAAGAAGACGTGGTGTCTGTCTTCAGTCTGCTGTGAGCACCGCTCGCAACAAGCGTCATCTAGGATATGTTTGGAGTGCAGGTTTGTCCGGGTGCTAAGACGGTCCTTGAAATACAACCAGGCGAAGATCTTAACTTTGTTGGGCACACGGGATCCCCAAATCCTCTGGCCGTGTACGTCGATGTCCCCAGTATCATGTAGAGCACGGTACGCATCTTTGGAGGTGTATCGCTTCCCCGTTAGCTTCATGACGCGCTGATCCTGGGAGTCATCCAAAGTAATCACCTGCAGACACCGAAGAAGAGCATCTAGCTGTGTGGCAGCAGCGTTAGTGAGCCTAGGCCTCAAGCGCAAATCAAAATTCGTTTGGAAAGCATGCTGAACCGACATATTAGGCCTCAGGGTGTGAGAGAAAAGGGCGGGATAGGCAAGGGATAGCGGACCATCTGGCAACCAATCATCATGCCAGAAGGAAGTAGAAGCACCGTTATGCACGTGGACAGTGGTTAGGGAGCGGTAGGTTTGGAGCTCATCATTCACAATTCGCCAGATAAAGCCATCCCCCCCAGTACTTAGAGTGGCATTATCGTCGTTCCCTTGGAGAATCCAGGCGACCCAAGGGGCGTCCGACTGTGCAAAGAGCTTGTCAATGAACTTCATCAGAAGGCATCGGTTCTGCAGCTCTAAGTCTTTGACATCTAAGCCACCCTCGATTTGCTAAGTTTTGAGTCTCCCACGCAACTAGGCATTTGGAGCCGTGACACTTGTCTTCGCCAGTCCAAAAGAAAGCACGTCGACGGCGATCAACAGCTTGAATTATGGTTTTAGGAATGGACATGGCCGCCATGTAATGAAGGGGAATAGAGGTGAGAAGCTGTAGAGAGAATTAGCCTGCCGGCCGGCGGTTCAGAGGGAAGCTCCCACCGAGAGGTAATACGTCTACGAGGTAATCGAGGAAGACGGTCAAGAACACCGATCTTGTAGGGGGGACAAGGGAAGGCCGAGGTAAGTTTGAGGAAACGTGGAGGTGGTGGTGCCAAACAAGGAGGCAAGGTGCGTAGCAAGATCGGCCGGCACAAGCAACGGGCAGGAATGTTGTTTTATGATAGTTGATGGATAGCCCGGTTGCTTCTTCAAACAGATGGAGGACATGCTTAAGTTGTTGCACAGCATCGCTGGTGGCGCGGATGAAAATGAGAGTGTCGTCAGCATATTGGAGTATGGGGCAGGGGGTGTTGTCGAGCAAAGGATGCAGCAGGTTGGGAGCAATAGTTGGGTGATGGACAAGATGGCGAAGGACGTCAGCTAGACCGAATATATATACTAACTATACAATGCGGCACGGGTTCCCCATGGGGCTATCCACGGTAGAAAAATTAATTACCATCGTTAGATACTAAGTTGGGCGTCCAGATTTTGTTACGATTCTGTGTTTCGGTCCAAATATATACCGTGCCCCCTCTAAAAAAAAAAAAAAAAACTCTCGTCCTCTCCGTCTCTCCCAATCCCGCGGCCTCACGGGAGGCTCGCGCCGCCCGCCCCCATCTCCGGCGTGGGAACGCCGCCCTCCCCCTCCGGAAAGCGGCCGGCGGGAGCAGCCCACGGCGGCGGCGCCCTCCTCCCCTCCCCGTACCATCCTCCTCCTCTCGATTGCCCGCCTCTCACCTTGTGACCGGTGCAGTTCCAAACCTAGCCCTAACCCTTGCTTCTTCTCTCCTCCTCGGTTCTCTCCTCGTGCGGAGACACCGGCGACGAAGGCCATGGCGGCGGCGATGGAGGTACCACGGCCGGCGTCGTGCGGTCGCCCGGCCCGCCGGTCGCCATCCACGGCACCGCACGGCGCTAGGTCTTCATCTTTTTGGGTATGACTATTCTGAAAATCAAATGAATCAAATTCTCTTCCTATTTACGAATGTGCAATTTTAAGATTAGCGAGTGTTGTTATGATTCTTATGAAACTTCGATAGGGCAGGACCTAGCCATGTTGCTCCTTCTATTTCCATCAGATCAGATTCAATCATTGACAGAGATTTTCAATAGTTATGCCACTATATGAACTAGGCGATAGGATGGTTAGTGTTAGCTATCGCCTTCTTGGATACTGCAGATACATATTTTCTCCTAACCAGTGACACCTGAAAGTGTATGGATTTTGATAGTTTTGATAATTACCGACCATGAGGTGCTCATTGCTTTCTACACTGAATTACCTATCATTATTGGTGGGGTGCTTGGCTTCCAATTATGTGCAATTATTTTAGAAGCTGGTCAGCTGCTCTCTACTCTGATATACAGTTGATAATTACCTAGGAAATATACTGCATTCTATTTTTAGTTGTGTCTTATTTGGCCTGAAAGCTACAACTCTTTCGATAATATTTTTATTAGATGAAATCTGCTTTGCGATTCAACAATGGCCTTGTCTGTACATTTTTACAAGTTTCACCTACAGGCTGCTGTTTAGTTCAATGATTCTTTTTGGGTACCAGTTTTGTTTGCTTCCGGAATGCCTAAGGTCCACCTCCTATGCTCACAGTTCGCCAGCTTCATTCTTCGGAAAACAAAAGGTTAGCTTACATGACAAAAACAATATTAATAGCCATGGCCTTGTTAGTGTGTTCCTTGGAAATTCAGTTGTACTGCAATCATCTATTCCTAGCCTCATCTACTGAGATGATGTCCCATACTGTTTTCAATCTTCGGAAAGCAAAATAACTAAAGTTGGTGTTCTGTGTCTTTACATTTTTTTCACCTAACATATTATTAGAGAACCCAAAAAAAGGGCCCAAAAAAACAAATCACATTATGCTTTCTTATTGTGTTGCAGGCCAATAGAGTAGATCACTTCTTTGGGCTCGAAAAATTACCTGCCTTTACTTCAACAATAACAAAATGCGCTTTGGCCTCATAGACATTTCATCAGTTTGTTTACAAATTTCATCGTGTCGCTTGCATGTTTACCAAATTTGTTTAATCTACTATGGCTATGTAATGTTACCAACAACACGCATGTCTACTTGACTGTTAACTCGATTTGTTCTGCACCTAAGGAGTCAATATATATTTCGATTTAACCTACTCATTAGTGAATTCTAGGAATACTAAAGCAAGCAATTAACAAGCAATATTTCTTCATCCCCCTACCTCTCATGATTGATCATTTGTCTCGATTTTCTTTATTTCTTTTTCCATGTTCAGTTAGACACTTGGGGATTCCAATTGTCGGCCAGATTTCAAAAGTGACCGGCTAAAATCCTACCACCAAAGACCATACCTGAATCTTACAAAGGTTAGTCACAAATAATGTCCATCCCTCAAGTTTTTTTGTGGCGACTACCGATCTTGGTTGATTGATACATTATGGATATCGTATACTCATTTTGCCTTTGTTTCCCATCGAAACACACCATGGCAAACAATTTCAACGATCCCTATTCCTACTTAATTTGTGTTTGCAAACATGTTAGGACTTTATAAAGATGATGCCTTGTTTCCCTAATTTGGAAGGTTATTTATTGCCCTCTCAGTATATTCTTTTCAGTCTTGAGACATTATTCTGTCAACCTTCTATAACCTTATTAAATCAAGGCAGTGCTCATCCCTTTTTTTTTTTTTGCTAAGCATGGTCTTTTTTTATGTGGATTTTGCTGCCTACAATTAATGCCTGTTAAAGTTAAAAGCTAGGACATGTAAATTTGGGATGTTTTATTGCTGCAAGACAGGAAAAAAAAAAATTTTCTAACCTAATGATTTTAAATTTTAAATGCAGGTTCTGGTTTGCATACATTTATGCCGTATCTTGGTCCTCATATTGCTCTGTCACTATTAAGGCTGTTTAATGTGGTCAAATTGATCTGAAAATGGCTCCATATGATACCATACAGCTAAATGTTGGGCCATGATGGTTTAACAAGAAATGTTCACAATTAATTGGACCATATCCAGCATCAACTTTGGAAGCACTTCTTTGGGGAATTGGGGCTGCGCTTGGCGAAGTTCCCCACTTATTTTATATCACGAGCAGGTAAAATTGCAATGCCTTTATTTTCCATCTAAAATTAAGTAGTGATATTATTATTTATGTATGGGTTTAGCTGCAAACTTAGGTATATACTATATATTTCCTTGTATCTAAATGTGTAGTTCAGTCACCTATTTATGGTGTGGCTCCAAACTTAGGTATATATTTCCCCAGTATCTCGAGCATGTAGCTCCAAACCTACAAGAAAGTTTCTTTTTTTCGAAAAAAAAACTAACAACTTTTTGTTGTTGTTAGGTTTCAGGCTTTGCTAGCAATTTAATTTTTTATCACGCTCTCTGTAGTTTTAATTTGTGTGCTGCCAAGAATTTTTTTTTGTGCCTCTTGCAAAATGTAGTAAGACAGATGTGGCTTCCATGCTTGCCACAAAATTGAGTGCTCAACAATAATTACACAATGAACTACCTCCTATCTTAGTAATACTTTGCTATATTTGCCTCTTGAATCACGGGTTTACATACAAATGATAGAATTGGATGAGCTTTATACTAATTCTGCATAGCCCGAGTTCCCAAGTGCAATTAAATCATCAGATCTCGAGCTAATTTCCAAAACAAACTATTCTAACAAGCATTTCATATATAATTCCGGGCACTAAACCGCAGTATGTGCCGTCTTTTCATTTTATATTCACTATTGCTTCACCTGCTATGCTCCTATATTATTTTGAAGGTAGTTTATACCCATTATATAATGGTAACCTATTCTAATTCACAAGTCATTTTACCATGCTGCCCGTGTGGGCACACCTTCACCAACATCGCCCTATTACCCCTGGGTCGAGCCGTAGAAGGCCAGCAGAAATGATGAGTCATACAACTTTACGTATATTTCTTCTCATAAATTTTCAGGTTTCGTTATCCATAAAGAAGCCAAACAAATCCTTTGTTGCCATGTTTTGGACATACCTCACCTTAAACCATACTAATTTATCCGTTATGTAGATATTTCAACTTGGCCTCTCCCTTCTTACCTCTTCGCGGATCTCTCTCCGGCATGTCTACTCGATATGAAGGCGATTTGCCCCTAGATTTATTGTTTTCTTGTTTGGTCCCATACTCTGCCAACATAGTCGAGGTTCCAATGTTTTGTGCATAGTTCTTGATCGGACAATCCCAATAATTTCGATCTGTATAGAGTGATGGATAGATTGAAATATGTTTTCATTTCACAGACATCAGAATGTTTGATTCATTTATTACTGGATAGTTTGTTCAGCTTAAGGTTATCAGTCATAGTTTTTTTGTTCCCAAACTCATTTTAGCTTTACTTTTGTTTGAGTGATGACATTAGGAATCCTTCCGGTTGATATATTTGGAAAGAAGAAAGAATGACTTGGTCATTTGAAATTGGTCGATCAAGTCCGTTACAGGAGTTGCAAACTTCCAACTGTGTCGATGTCCATAGCAAGTCAGCAACAATTGCATCGGTGCCTTTAGTTTTGAATCAAGTTTGTGTGCGGTCGGTCACTCAAGTGTTTTCCATCTAAAAACCAAAAGTTTCGATAAGTCGGTACCATTGTGCATCCAAGCTGTAGGTGATAATTTGTAAAAGGTGCCCTTTTGTTCCGCAACTATGTTCTATAGTTACCCGATTCCTTTTTATGTTCTCCATATGGTCATACTCAGCTGCAGATCCGCACCGATCTACTAATCCTCGTGGTTTTCTCTCTGTCTTTTTGGAGAAATCCCTTGCATTTTGTGCTAAACTTTGGATATCCTTTTTACTTGAGGACATTTCTAATTAGAAAAGGCTGCTTGGTTGTAGGATATCTTAAATCCTTATGTCCTGGGTCGATGACTCTTTTTTTTTTGTGTGTGACAATTTGGATGACATTTTACGCTTTCTTTGTGTTGGTCCCGAGAATGTAGCCGAGCTTCTTTATGATCTCATATGGTAACATCATCTTTGCATTTTGTTTTTCACTTGACATGGTAATGCTTTGTATGTTCACATAATTGACTTGATTGAGAATTGTTCATATCTTGCTGAGATTGAGACTTTAAAAAGCAACCATTCAAGTCGGCTATAGGAAATCGGATGTATTTTCGATATTAAAATCTTCATCGGCTTCGGTTTTGGTACAGTGTTCCTTCAAAGCTCTTGATTTTTCTCCCCTCTTATGTAATGTACTACTAACCCCGAGTCACAAATTGGTATGAGAGACACTGAAATAAGATAAAATTGCTCAAGGTACACTACATAGACCTTCGCTTCCGTCTTGAATACGAAGAATTGTGCATCTAAAGAAAGTAATGAGAACAGTCTGCTAGGTATATTAGTGGCCTCCATGTGTTTGTGGCATTGCTTAGGCAAAGATAGACAAATATCTATTCATTTTAGCATTCTATCTTTTAAATTTGATTTCTCCAATCAACTGTAGTGCCTTTGCTAAAGGTCATGATTGCATACCACATCAAAACAAAGTTTTTTTTTTGTTCGGTAGTTTTTTTTGTTCGGTTCATGCATCTAAAGAGAGCTGCATTGTACTCAACCATTTTTTTCCTCCATTCATTATTACAAAATACTTCAAATTTCTCTAACAAATTATTGCTTAATTAAAAAGGAGAAATATTAGTGTTCGATAGCAGTTGATTAAGCACAATTGAGAAAAAGTGGATGAGGGATGCACAAGGATCAGTCCTTGTGTATGAAGTTCAACTTCCTTGGCTCGTGCTTGAGATGATGCCTTGGTTAGCCATGGAGACAAAGTATGCCATGAAAAACATTTATTTGTGTTAACAACCACACTGCAACTTCAGTCAACAATGAAGGATTTATATCTTTTAAACCTTTTTGCTAAGTTTATGAAATATGCTATCTGCAGATCTTTGAACTTGAATTGCTTGGAGGTCACATGCGAAGCAGCATGTATTTTATCAAGCAACACTAGGGTTAAGTTTTTTAAGTAGTGGATGTGTAATGGCTATCCAATTTTTTTTTACTATAGGTAATGTTTATCCAGTTAAAGTTACATGGGTGTTGCAGGTTCACTGGGGCACAAACAACCCTGACTTGACGCTTCCTCAATTCCAGAAAGAAGCGATGAGGTTAGTTCTCTGCCTCTATTATCTAAATCTAACCAAACAAAATAATAATACGTTAATGGCAACTATATCAGACTTCTAATGCCACAGCTGATTCAGCTAGGAAAGATCACTTGGGATGCTTTTGGACATGCACTGCATCTGTTTAGCATAGTAGTGTTGCAATTTCAGTTCAGAAAATAATTACTCTTTAGTCTTCCTTAGTATATGGTGAACTAACACTAATTTAATCCAATTACCCACTTGGGGCTTCAGCATTCTCAGGTGGACGGACTACATTACGAGATGCTATAACCATTTGGCTTGGTTATCACACCCACGCTTGATTTATAAACCTCTTCAGACTGTCACTGCTTTTTCTATGAGACTAAAGAGCCTAGGATGCACATGCGAGTTGTACTGTATATGTTCATGTCATTAGAAAGTGGGACCTTTATTGCCTTTGTATTTTTGTAAATTGTCTTTCACTATACAGTTTTAAAGGGTACAAGTACCCCTAAAGCTTGTGTAAGCTCCCTTGACTAAACAATAAATAAAGTACCTAGCTTGTGTAACTGCTCTGCTTTGTGTTCGCCTCTTCGACCCTATTACCGTACCAAAGCTGACACATTTTTTTGTTGCAAAAGTTGCCTATTGATTCCGCGCGCAAGGGCGCGCGCCTTCTACTAGTTGATCTTCAATGGGCCTTGGCTGGCAGGATTCTCATATAGCAACCTTTTTAAAACGAACAAAGTAATTTCATTTCTCCGAGTCCGAACTCGTCTATGTACAACTTTGGCGTACAGTACATATTAGCGGGACGGTGTCCGGTACAGACTACACCACTAGAAACTCCAATCGACTACACCAGGGTGTTGCAGGTGGACGTCGCCGGGTTGTACAAGGCCGGGAGCAGGTACTTCCTCCCGTTCACGCCGTTGGCATTGTAGCTGCCCCCGGTGGTTTGGTCCACCAGCAGGTTCCCGGGATATCCCGGATACGCGCCGCTGCCGTAGACGCCCGGACACGCGGTGCACGCCTCCAGCGGCGCGTCCTTTGAGCCCTGGTAGAATCCATCGCGATACGGGTTGGTCACGGTGCCGGCCACCATGCTGGCGAGGACCATCACCAGCGCGTCCATCCCGGTGTCGCCGTTGGGCGCCACCAGTGGCGCGCCCTGCGGCCCGTACAGCGGCTGCGCGAACGGCCACGCGCACTGCCCCGGGCACTGCTTCACGGCGTTGCCCACCCAGATGTATGTCGACCCGGCCTCGGCGCCCGGCGCGGCAGAGCCGTGCTTGCCGCACCGGCTGCTGCAGAAGCCCTCCACGGCCACGTCCGGGTCGGTGAACACCAGCGCGATGCCGCCTTTCTTGGCGCCGGCGCGCGCCGCGAGCTGCTCGATGTGTGCCAGCGTCAGCGACTTCCCTAGCGAGTAGGCCTCGTCTGACACTTCAGCCTGCGCGTCGCGAACCACGCGCGTCCCGGACGCGGCGGCGCTGGACAGGTACAGCTGGTCGATGGTGCCCAACCACTCGCCGACCGAGGGCGTGGCCGCGGTCGGCGCCGTGGTGAGCGAGAGGAGGAAGTCGTAGACGATCGACTTCTGTGCCGACGTGAAGGTGCCGTACCAGAGCGGGGTCACCCGGATGTCGCCGCTGAGCACGCCGCCGTGGTGGTTGGTGAGCTGATCGCTCGGCGGAGGAATGTACAGCTCCATCAGCCTCCTGCTCCCCGTTGAGAGCTGCGCCAGGCTTAGTACCATCATCGCCACAACCAGCAGCACAAGAGAAGCCATTGCTAATCAAGACTTGCTAAACTGCGCCGCAAAACTTGTGACCTGAGAGAGAACTACTACTGTCTGCTCGGTGATCGACCTTGTGTTGAGTGTGCGTGTCGTTGTGATGCAGTGGAAGGCTCCCGGCTCCTCTATTTATAGTCTCTGCGTCGGTGCGTGCAGGAGAGCAACGAGAGGCTTCGAGCACGGTTCTTGCCTACTACTCCTACTACATCTGGTGCAGACGTGCAGTACTCCCATCTGGTCTGCGCGGCGGAACAGGGGACCGCGGGGAGGCAACGAGGCGCGGTGCACGCCACCGTGTGTCGCTCACCGTGCGCGCTGCGCTGTCCAGTTGCTTCCGGGCACGAGTCCAGAGACACTGCGAGTCAGATTGCCGCGCACTCTATCCCCACGCCCGCACCGGATGAGATTTGACCCCGCGCGCGGGCACCCGGCGCTTATCGATGAGCAACAGCTGTCCGTCGCATGTGGCCGCGGAAGGTTCCCTAGAGCACGCAGCGCGGCGGGTCACGACCGGTCTGGACTGGGCGGGCGCGTTCCAGCGGCGGCATGCATGATCGCGCTGCCGTGCCAAGATCTTTGCTGTCCGCATGAGATTATCGATGAGCAACGGTGACGCCGGCCAAACCTCCTCCATGCTTTAGCCATTGCAGAAATGCAGAGCATGAGACTTGAATAGCATGTGGTAATTGGTAAATTGTGGGACGTGTGCGATGCATGTGCGATCAAAGACTCCATCGATACAAATGTTGAGGCAATGGCTATACCTATACGCGATACATGCATGCATGTTGCTCGATCCTACAGCTGGCTCGTGGCGTGCGATCTAGATTCTAGAAGTACACGACTGACCAGGTCTTCGGTAGCGCAAAATGGAGATCATGCAGACACCTTTACGTAACACGTGGCCGCAAATGCGTGCGCACACGCGTGCTATCATTGCAAACTACTTCGTACTCCGTATGCAACGTTGCGCACCTTCACGGGATCGAATCGATCTCCCATGCTCAGAGTGGACCGTGCCCTTTCTATACAGCCCTCTTGTCGTGGCCCCGCGCGCAGCGGTTTGGTGCTGGGGCTTCGAACGACAGGCCACCCTGGTAGTGGCCGGTGTCCGGGCCGCGTGCCCGCGCCCCCGCCCGCGCCGCCTCCAACACTCACGCCCCCGTGTTCTGCTTAGAATTTCCTCAAGTGCAACTATATACAATTTGTTGAGGTGGCAAATGATCACGTACTCCTACGTGCATTTCACCTTCGGGCGAGGCCGGCGGACGCGTGACGGGACTCGTAAATAACCTCACCCGTGACGTGCTTTAACCTATAAGCAAGATGAAATCTTTTGCCCTTGTGAGGCGGTGCCAGCGTCCCAAGGACGGGCAGTGGCACAGCCTGTCCGCCGTGCGATTCGAGGTGCCTCGTGCGCGTCCGCCGAGAAGACGCGTCGGAATTGTTTGACGGCCGGAGCGCCGGCCAACTGCGACAAGCATCACTCGCTAGTGGGAGGCATTATGTTGCGTGCGGAGAACATAAGGAGCGAGGTGTGGGGAGCGGAATGGAGTGCGGCGGAGGCTCGTGCCGGCGCACCTGGCAACCGCAGCTAGCGCCCATGCGGTCTCGGCCCCGTCCCGCGATGTCGTCGCAGCGGCCGGGAACCACGAGTCCACGACTCTGACTTTGCTGCCGCGCCTGGCGTCATTTCAGGACACGCTAGCATGCTATATAAGTAAAAAAAAAAAAAAAAACCCGACGAAGCAATGTTGGCGTGATGCACCATTCGTCAAGCTATGTGGCCTATAAATGCATTGTTGATAGTTTATGGACCTAAATGATACACTATGATCCCTGGCACATTTGACTAATGTAAATTACATGAAAACCCACGGGCAACAAACAAAGAGAAGTCATTTGAGAACATCTGGACGCCTGCAGGATCGCTTCATAAGCCGTAGATCCTCCTTGGTTAAGAGCAACTCTAGTGGAGGCTTGCATATGAGGCCGTCAAATCTGATTTTAGGGTGCTCCTTGCTATTTTTTGTTGGCTCATTTTTTAATTCTACCCCCAACAGTAGCCCTCAAATGTAAGCCCCAAATATATTCCACTAGAGGCGATAAATGGGGCCCACACGTCATCTCTCTCCTCCTTGACCTCCTACCACCACGCCCGGCAACACGGGGGGCGCCGGGAGGTCGGCGACCAGGCCGTGGCCCCGTCGCATCGCGCGGAGACGAGGTCTCCGGCCGCTGGGCGCCCGCCCGGCGCACCCAAGGCTAGGTCGTAGCCGCGGTTCGAAAAACTTGCCCTCGGCGGCCATGACGAGCGTCTGCGGCGCCGACGGGGAAACTTGGTGGGCGATTTGACTGTGGAGCGGATCGCGATCGCGCCTCGTGCTCGCCCCCGCGCTGGCGTCCGTTATCGTTCTTCGGGGCCACTGGAGTTGAGTTTTTGCTCAAACTCCTATAATTTAGAATGCGTAGGGGCTCAAGTAAGAACCGCCACCGGAGTTGCTCTAAGCCCAACACGAGTGATCGATCCGTCGATTCAACATTGTGGGAAAGTGGAACGGGTAAACAGGCCTAAATTTAGCACGTCACTGATGATGGTTCCACACTTTTTTTTTTTTGATTTGACATGAGTTCCACACCTAGTTGGCATGATGATATGGCTGACTAGGAGCTGCTTAAGATAGTAGTGGCTCCAACTGGCGAGAGCCACATTGTGATGGATCCATGATGTTTTAGGGCAGACAATGTGTCTACAAATCCTCAAAAGAATGTACAACATGATAAAAAAAAATAGGGCAGACAATGTGTCTACAAATCCTCAAAAGAATGTACAACATGATAAAAAAAAAATAGAATAGTGTCAACGAATTAAACAATTTCTGAGAGATTTTGACGATAGTTTACAATGGATCTGAAACTGAACCCTACCCTGAAAATAATAATAATAATAATAGATATAAGTCACAAAAGTTCATTTAGATAAATTTTGGAGTTTATGGTGATGATTGAATGCGCAAGGGGGTGCATGGTGGACAGAACCAATACAATGAAGTAAAGAAACAAAATTATTCGTAACAAATATTTTCAAGCAATAAAATCTGATGTTAAAGCTTAAAAAAAGGCTAGCCATGCTATTTTCACGGACCATCTTGCTGCTATGGTTAAAACATTTTTTTAAAAAAATATTGCCTCTTGACTGAATTTGACCAACTTTAGTTGACATGCTCCAATCAATATTATCATGAAGAACATTTGAATCTTTAGAATGAAAGAATTACACCTGATCTGAACTTGTATACACACACACCCACATAAGCCTTCTGAACAAAAACAAGCTAAGACGATCATACACTTCATTGGTGTTTCCGCTAGACCAGCGTGCTGCAGGCAGACGTAGAAGGGTTATAGAGCGCGGGGAGGAGGTATTTTTCCCTTGAGCGCTATTGGCGTTGTAGCTGGCACCACTCGGTTGATCAATCTTCAGGTTGCCGGCGTATCCCGGGTACGAGCCGCTGCCGAATTGTCCCGGGCACGCCGTGGCGGCCTCCAGGGGCGCGTCGCTGGAGCCCTGGTAGTACGCGTCACGGAACGGGTTGGTCACCACGCCGGCGAGCTGGCTCGCCAGGTTGATGACCATGCCGTCCACAGCAGCGTCACCGTTGGGCGGAACAAGGGGCGGGCTCTGCGGCCCGTACACCGGCTGGTGGAACGGCCACGCGCACTGGCCAGGGCATTGCGTGGCCGAGTTGCCTACCCAGACATACGTGGTGCCGGACTTGGCGTCCGAGCCGTGCAGGCCACACTGGCTCATGCAGAAGCCCTCCACGATGACGTTCTGCGCCGTGAAGACCAGCGCGACGCCACCCGTCTTGGGTTTGGCCCTCGCGGCGAGGGCGGAGATTTGCGCCAGGGTGAGGGACGTGCCCATGGAGCAGCCGTCGTCGGACACCTGGTTGTCGAGCATCACACGGGTTTGCTTGGCCCCTCCGGCATTGGCCGATGTGGCTTTGCACTTGCACCGCCTTGGACAGGTATTGCTGGTCAATGATGTTCCACCAGTCCGCAACGGACGGCGAGGCGGCACGGGGCAACTTTGTTGGGGTGAGCGAGAGCAGGAAGTCGGAGATGATCGTCTTCTGCACCTGCGTGAAACTCCCGTACCAGAGCACGGACACGAAGATGTCGGCGTGGAGCACGGCTCCGTTGTGGTAGGAGAGCAAGTCCGCCGGATTGGGTTGATACAGCTCCATGCGCCTCCTTGCCCCCATGGACAGCTGGGCGGAGCTCACGAGCAGTACCACTACTGCAAGCACGAGTGCCTTTGGACGAGTTGCAGCCATTGCAACCTAATAGTGATGAGTGAGTGGTTGAACTGGTGGTGCTGATAGGTGTTCAAGTGTGACTGTTTTCTGGTGCTGTGGAGTGAGGTGAACTAGCTGAAGGGCAGAACTACACATTTATAGTGACCTTGGCCCTGGCCCTTTGCTTGGTACACTGAAGTCTGAAGCACTCGTCTGTTCCCCGATGCTTCCCAGCCGTTTAACGGCGTGCAGATCTCGAGAGACAGCCAGCTACGAGTCACTCGTGGCAAGGTCGTATCCTCTTGCAACTAGGTCCTGATGAGCTGTTGGGGTGGGTCTATAGAACATAAACAAAGTGCTGGTCAGCGAATTACCACGGCCAGACGGGCGACAATGCTTGTTTTGCCAAAACGGCTGCAGATTCAGCAGACAAAACGCCCCGCATGTGCAAGACGAAAGTTCCTTCTTTCCATATTACTGCGTCTGACATGCACTGGCTGAATAGCCCCGGATAATCCATTCGACGAATGGCACTTCGTGGTGCACGCAGGCAGGAAGGCAGCTTGTGTGTGTCTCGGATCGCGGGTCAGGCTAGATGTGCAGGGGCCGCGTCGGCAGATCGGCGATCACCCAGGTGCCGACTGCCCCGCCCCCGAATGCGGCCTTCGCCGGGACAGAAAAAAGGAGGTCGTATGTGCCGCACACGTTTGCGGATAGAAACGGCATCCGTGCTGCGTGGCTGGTCGTTGGTCCCCTCGTCCTTTGGGGAGACTACTCGGTCCGTGCCTACATCCAGCTGTATTGCTGTCAGTTAACCCTTCTCCACATGACACTGATGAAAACACTCGTGGCGCAGTGAGCACGTGCTGATGAAATGTTGGAATTGGGATGCCATGCAAAATGTACGTCTTATGGTCATGGATATGGGATTTTCAGTGCAAAACATTCATGTCTCCGCAGCCATTTAAGCCCCAAATCCACATCAGTAATTAAGTTCCTCAAGAGTCTGTCTATACCAAACTTGAGTGATCTGGCCTTTCTAATCACACAAGCAATTGGGTGGGTCAAATCACATAAATTTAGGCCCAGGCAAAATTCGAGTGAAGCAAAGACTTCGGGGGCGTCTTAGGCGCCGGCGGTCGGCAACGCCGACCAGGCCCGCCCACCTAGAGGCCCGCATAAGGCGGCGACACGACGCATCACACCATCGTCTTCTCGCGTTGACCCGGCGCCCCGTCCCGCCCGCTCCGCCCACCGCCCGGCGCGTAGTCTGGCGCCCGGCGGGCGCAGTCCCCTCCCCTTTCTTCTTCTCCGCTCGAAACCCCTAACCGGCGGCGACCTTCTTCTCCAACTCCGGCGACCTCCCCGCTCCCCCGCCGCCAGGCCGTACCCATCGAATGGGTCCAACCCCGGCCGGAGCTTCGGCGGCGCCGCCGCCGCCGAAGGCTTCGCCGCCCATTTGTGTCGGCGGCAGCGGCGAGCCGGCGGGCTCCTTCTATGGCGGGGAGGAATGGAGGGGAGGGAGGTCACCGAAGCGAGGACCGCTTCGACTCTAAAGCGACGGGCGAGGCGGCGCCCCTAAAGCGATGGCGATGGTCCGCGGTGGCGGCGCGGCGAAGACGACGAGGGCGCGCCTGCGCGCCTCCGCCTTGCCACCAAGGGGTGGTCGGCGCGGCCTCGGCGCCGGACCGGTCGGCCGCTAGCATTGGCGAGGCTTCCCTCACTCAAGTTTTTAGCAGGACCATATCACACGAACAGAGCCAATTAAAAATTCGTGTGATACAAATGCACCTATCACACGTATACCAGCTGAGTCAAAAAAAAAACATAATCTAAATGCAACAGCAAGCTACAGCCTAACTTTGATGCTACAAGGCAACATCCGACTGGCTGCTACTAATCCGTTTCAGTTGCTCTTTAGTGTTTCATTTTCGGCTGGCTCGTGCTCTGCAGCTGCAGCCTATAGCACTGCAGCAGCTAGCTCTGCCAAACACACCGAATAAGTACATAAACAAATACCGGATATTCAAAAAATGTTACATCAATCTTTTACTAGAGTCTGGGAGGTATGAAATTGGTAAGGACATGCTGTATCTGATATGAACAAGTCATCCAATGTATCGGATGAAATAAATAAGAAGCTCAAAGCTTACAAGGACATTCCTTCCAGAAAGGCTCAAAAAACTTTGAAGCATTGTAAAAGAATTGTCATACCCAATCTTTCAGGATAATGACCTTGTCGGACATCTGTTGTCATCTTTGTCACCTGAATTGACAAGTTACCTGAGTTGAAACCAGCAAAATCAATGAGCCAAACCATCTGATCCCGACCATGTGGGATGTAGGAGATTTAGAATTGCATTCTCCATACAGTACACCAAGTACTTGACTTGCCCATTGGGTATTCTGAAAATAAAATGAAAACTCAGAATGAATTACACAACATGTTTTTATGCATATAAATATGTGCAGTGAAAATGATAAAAACAAAAAGGTGTTGTGGGGAATTCCCCATATTCAAGTCTCAAAAACAAAAAAAGATAGTTGAAGGAACGAGGACAGAGGAGCATTATCAAACCTGGCAGGCATCTAGGTCTCATGACAAGGATACTCCTCCCAGTCCTGTCAAAGTAATCAGTTCGATAAATTTTTTTCGGTCGCTACTTCAACAGATATGTCATCCTACACAATGCAATACAAATAAGGCTACGTTTGGATGTTGGTATTCGAGAGCTTGGCATTGAATTGATACCAATATCAAATCGGCATGGTATTGTATTAGGTCTGGTCGAATTTTATTGTTGGGATGACAATGCATTGCCTTTTTGGAATTCTTGCAACCAATCCAATTCCATTTTCTGTTTGGATGCACAAAGGGATGGAATCGATGGTCACCCATCTCCATCCACTCCCGGGGAGCTCCACGCCTAGATTCGCCCCCCGACCATGGAAAACCGCTGCCGATGGAGGGATTTTGGGAGGGGTGGTGAAGCTTCGTGAGGAGGAAGGCGGGGGGGGGCGGTGCTTCGCCGGCATAGGGGAGCCGGCATGGGTGGTTCGCTTGCCCGGCGGAGAGGGAGCTCGGGGGAGGGCGGCGCGGCTGGTTGGCGAAGGATGAGCTCGCGAGGGATGGCGGCGGCTCGCCGACGGAGGGGAGCGGGGAGGGAGGGGCGGAGGGGAGCGGGAAGAGGACCCTGGTGCGGGGGTGTGGGAGAGAGATGGGGGGAAGAGGAGGGCTCGATTCCAGCCAATTTAGAGGTTGTAGGCGCGGTATTGTTTTGGGCTCACGGCCAGGTGAACGCAATGCCGCACGGAAATGAGTCCGATTCTAGACTCCAATGTCGTGACCATCCAAACACCGGAATTGAGGCCTACCAATTCCAATGCCAATATCATGGCCTCAATACAGACTTCCAAACGCAGCCTAAGATTTCCCACTTGATAATAACCCATCAAATCACATGTCATAATGCACCAAATGTTCCACAAAAGCATACTACGTGTACCATTGTCACATCATTCAAAGCAATGACTTAGAGAAAATCTCACCCCAATGGATTTCATCTGGTTTATATTTTGAACGTCATTTTAAGGTTTTCTTCAGCACTCTAGCGGCCTTCTTTACATCCCAATTCCATGCTATCAGGTACCTTGCAATTGAAGCGTCTGAGCAATATAGAGCTGATTTTCCAGATACTTGTCCTAGGTCAGATCTAACTTTACCCGTGTCATGGGCCAAAACTCGTCTCCATGGATGCGAATCACCTCACCCTGCAAGGTAATCTCCATCTGTTACAAGCTTCAAGCTCCCAAAATACCAAAAAACTCAAAATCCAAAAACTCCCAAAACCCCAAAGAGATCAAAGCTCAGAAAATGCAAAAACTGCCAAAATCTGGTATTGTTCAAACATCATTTCTTGGTAGTTGCTACAATCCCCCGGTCCAATAAGTAACAAAGATCTTCAAAAGTGGACGGCGCATATTTTTTTTTATACATCTTGTTATGATCTAGATATTAACACTTAGCACAAGCGCAGTACACTCCTTATCACTCTCATACTATATACACAGTGTTACTACACAGTTCTGACAGGATTTGTTTCATTAGCCGTTACACCAAAGTCGAACACGTAGAGGTTGCAGGGTCGAACAGAGCGGGAAGCAGGTACTTCCTCCCACGCGCACCATTGGCATTGTAACTCGCCCCCGTCGTGCTGTCCACCGCCAGGTTGCCTGCGAAACCGGGGTAGGCGCCGCTGGCATAGACCCCTGTGCAGGCAGTGGCGGCCTCCAGCGGTGCGTCCTTCTCGCCCTGGTAGAACCCGTCGCGGAACGGGTTGGTCACCGTGCCGGCGACCATGCTGGCGATGTTGATCACCATGCCGTCCATGCCGACGTCGCCGCTCGGCGGCACGAGCGCCGGTGTCTGGGGTCCGTACAGCGGCTGGTGGAACGGCCACGCGCACTGGCCGGGGCACTGCGTGGCGGAGTTGCCGACCCACACGTAGGCGGTCCCGGCCTTCGCGTCCGAGCCGTGCAGGCCGCAGCGGCTCATGCAGAACCCGTCCACGGTCACGTCCTGCGCGGTCAGCACCAGCGCAATCCCACCCTTATTCGTCCCGGCGCGCGCCGCCAGCTGCGGGAGCTGAGCCAGCGTGAGGTACTTCCCCAGCGAGCACCCTTCGTCGGCGACCTGGTCGCCGAGCGCCACCTGCGCGCTTCCGCCGCCGCCGGAGCGCGCGCCGTTGCTGCTGCTCCGCGCCTTGGACAGGTACAGCTGGTTGATGGTGTTCCACCACTCCGACACGGACGGGGACGACGTCGTCGGCGACGCGGTGGTGAGAGACTCGAGGAAGTCGGTGACCACAGCCTTCTGCGCCGGCGTGAAGCGGCCGTACCAGATGATGGACACCGGGATGCGGCCCTGCAGCACGGCGCCGTTGTGGTACGTGAGGAGCGCGCTGGGCGGCGGCTTGTACAGCTCCAGCAGGCTCCTGCCGCCCACGGAGAGACGTGCCGAGCTCAGGAGCAGCACGGACACCAGCACAAGTGCGACGTGGCTCGCGCTCTGCCAGCCGCCAAAGCAACTTTGAGGTGATGCCATTTCTCACTTTCTCACGGAGGGATTGGCGACTTGGTATGATGATTGAGTGAAAGTGCAGGTGTGGTTTGTGAAGAGTGACGAGGTCGAGTATTTATAGGTCCGAATTCCCCGTTGGCAGTTTCGTGAAGCCTTCTCTGCCCATCATCCCTGGGGTAGGGTAGCTGCTGCCTTCGTTTTGGTTTTGGAGCGGCTTGATCTGATCCGAAGCTGACTCGGTGGGAGGCAGCTGGATGCGTTTGGACCCGAGGGTGACGCCAATTGTGTTGTCGCTCGCTTCCACGCCAGGCAGCCACCATGCATCATGAAAGTAAACTACCGTCGGGTTTGTGCTTGCCGGTCCATGATGAGAGGCTTGACAGGTTGGATGTCGGCTGTCGCTCTGAATGTCAAGGCAGCCGAAGAAGATGGTCGACGCCTAGTTCAACGGTCAGCAGTGGTGCCCGGGTCACAGAGATGTGTATCGTACGTGGTGTTTTTCGGTTGAAAAATTGCCGGGATTGATACACGATTTCTGCACGGGGGATGTCGCATACTAGTCCACACAAGAAACATATCTGAACATTTACGTTACCCGTAAGCAGAGCCCCTCCTTCCCTGTTTTCTGGACGGGCAACAATCGAGTACTACTACTAGTCTGAAGCTTCTCCAGACAGCGGTGGAAACGAGCATGGCGATATGGGCATACGGCGACGACCGAGTGAGAATCCGAGATGATTTCCTTCCTACGTGGTCTGACCCTCGAGGAAGGGAGAGCGCGACACGAGCTCCGTTGACGTGGCATCCAGAGCGCTTGCATAGTAGCACGTCCCGGCCTGAATGGCTCAAACGAGTTGAATCGGACCTAGTATTTGGGGGCATCTTGATCCTAAAAGGTGACACGGACCATTCGGTAGCCAGCTGTTCACGGCCTGTATACCCTACACAGGATCCGAGGTCCGCGGACCACGGTGTCTCGTTCTCTTCTCCTCCCCATGGTTATCCTTCCAGCCCGGTCCCTTCACAACCCAACAACCTACCCCTGCTAGTGTTGCCCAAACAAAAAGAAAATCCTACTCCTGGTAGTAGCAGTACACCTACCAGCGAGAAGAGTAGCATTAGCACTGACAGTCAGCGGCTAACCATTTGTTAATCAACATCAACATGCATGCGTGCATGACGCTGTGCACGCCCGAACAAGTCGTCGATCAGGGGAGTGCGGGCCTGCGCTGCGGGGACATGCGCGAGACACGGCGCAGCCGGGTTTATGAGCCCTCGGGCGTCCTGCGAGATGACAGCTTGCCTGTGTCTGTCCTGTGTGGTGTGTCTGCTCACCAAATTCTGTGTCCTCTGCGGCTGTGCCCATGCTTAAGAGCAGCCGCCGTATGCGTACCCGAGACTACTCGCCGCACTTGTGCATCATCACATCGCTCTACGCGTCATTACGCGTACCATGCATTACTTTGTTCGACAAGTACTACCTGGTGATTTTGATATGAGTGGATACCTTAGTTAGGCATGTAACCCCAGGATTCATTGTAGAATTACTGGAGCCTAATCACTCTCTGCTGAGGAGGCTGGTTACCTGACGGTAACTGTACTGGTACGTGCACTTGCACTTGTCAGTAGAAAAGAGCACAGCTCTGTCTCTGTATCCTGATGGTAAATTCGAGTGAGAGCGAGTTACAGTGCTCTGTACCGCACAGCGGATTAAATTGCTGCTAGACTGTTCTTGACTGTAAAATGGCAGTACGGCGTCAGTAGTAATGGGTGTTAAGGTAGAGCCGTACTACTAGCTACTCCTACTGCTTCTACTGCTCAATTCATGATCGTCATGAATCAAGACGTACTCGCCGTAACTTTTTGACATTTGCTTTGTTCCTGTACTGTTTTACATCGAGAACGATGCCATTAGCTGAACCTTAGCTGAATTCCCAAACTTTGGCCCTGTTTGGATCCTCTAAATGGGGCTTGATTTAAGTTGTCAGATTTTAGCTCAAGCTCAGTCTCTAAAATGCTCTAGCAGCGAGATGTTTGGATCATGAGCTAGTTTTATAATAAATACACCATTTCAATCAAAAAAGAGAGGAAAAATGATTGTTTTCTATGGTCCCAACCAAAAACTAGCCCCAATTAACCCCTTGGGTGGGCTAGTGTTTTTGGAGAATTTAGTTGCATTTAGCCGTAACTCAGCCCTTCTGTTTGGATCCCTTTGGGGCTAGTTGAGCCAAAACTAGCCCAAGCTAAACTAGCTAGCCACGGGATCCCAAAGCGGGGCCTTTTTCTTTCTTCCTTTATGTTTTGCAAGCAAAAGGGTGAGCGGGGAGGTGCATTACGTATTATCTTTACGGGACTACTTGCTAATTTACGGCGTCTCAAGTATTGTGCAGCCCAAGTAAGCCTCGCCTACCTTTCTTTCCCCCTCGACCTAGAGACTACAGTACCCTTAGGGGCGATTTGGGGGGCGATTGAAGAAGGCGGCAGGACGTGCCCGGCGATTCGATTTTACCAGGACTCTCCCCTCCGGTGGCAATCTACACGGCGGAGGAGGGCATGAATCGACCCTCGCCGGGTGGATGGGGTTCCCTCAAGCTCGCGACGGCGGCGGCGGCGACGACTCGTAGTCTTCGTCGTGCTCGTGCTTACTCGCGGCGTGAAGCTAGCGGGGGATGTTGGTGTCTGAGCGGCATCAACTGGATGGATGGAGGCATTGACGGCGCATCGAATAAGGTACCCCGGACCTTCCTCTATCTCGGCGGTTCGCATTCCGTTTTCCGGCGGGGTTGGTCTAGTGGGATTTAGGGTTAGGTTAGGTGGTAGGTTTTCGGTCTTTTCTTGTTTCTTCTTCTTCTTGGTGCGTCATGCAGCCGTCTGCGTCCGGGTGTGGCCGCCGGCGAGGATGGCTCGGTCTTCTCCGCTTTCGGGGTTCGATAAAGTTCTTTGGCCATGGTGTTGGTGGCAACGGTTGGTGGTCTCGCCCGGCATGGGAAGGGAAGTTGCCGATTTTCGTTTCAACGGAAGATGCGTCTCGGTGGAGTGTTTGGGCCGGATTTTGGATTTTTTTGGCGTTGCAATGCGTGCTTCCTCTTCTTCTCCGGCAATCTTGGAGCTCGGTCGGTCTGCGGCGGCAAATTGGTTTGGGCGGATCCGGTGAGAGGCGGCGTGAAGGCTGGAGAAGGCTCTGGAATCCACTTCTTGCGGCTTGGTCCTTAGTGTCCTTGTTTGTATTTTGTTTTGGTTCTCAGGGCTCTTATGTAAAAGGGGTTGTACTGTTTATGCACTTTTAATAAAATTCCCCTCCTGTTCGCAAAAAAAAAAAAAAAAAAAAAAAAAAAGTATTGTGCAGCCCAAGTTTCTAACCGTTCCCGACTGGCTTGAAGCCTGAATTTACCATGAGGTCTCCTGCAGATTTTGTTTTAGGGCATCCTGAAGAATTTACCAGGACGTTGACCTCAAAAACGATTTACCAGGACGTGGAGGCAACTGGAAATGGCAATCTACACGAGCGACAGCCGACAGGCATGATATACTGCCCGGATCGGAAACAGTTAATCACCATAAACGCGTGTATTAGCAACCACCGTACAGTAGAGATACTAGTCAAGTTTACTCGCGCCAGAACACGTAACTCCCGTGCAAAAGGTACTACTACTACAGACATTGCAGCTGCAGACATTGCAGAAGCTTTCGAAGCACCATGCATGCATTTGCCTAGTGAAGCATCATGCATTCGCATTCCGTTTTGGGGTTACAAGAGCTGGCTGCCAGCTGGCCCTTAGAAGCCAGGGTACGCGGGAACATGCCCCGTTTCCCGTCGGGAACGACGTTCCAATTCGGTGATGCGGGAACGATGTGGAGCGTCGTTCCCAATCGCGATGGAGCAGCGTTTGGGGATCGCGACCAATCGCGAGGAACATAAAGTGCCAAACATAAGCGGAGCGTTGAGCATTTGAAGCGTCACCGTCTTGTCATCAAGTGTCTTAAACACTAAGACATAGAAGCGGAACGTTGGTTTTTTGAAGCGTCTGAAATCGTCTTGTCATCAAGTGTCTTTAAACACTAAGGTGAGATCTATCCATCCGCCCGACAAGAGAGAAACGGGGCGATAGGCTCAGCGGAGGCATCGAGCATCTCAAATCGCATTTTTGGGGCGTTCGAGAACACGTTCCTTATTTTAGGAACACGTTCCGGGAACATGTTCCATCTAGATTAGGTATGGCGTTTAATTTCGATTTGGTACACGCTAAAAGCCTATATCCATCTTCGTTTCATAGTTTTTAAAAAATATGCACCATGCGTCATATTCCTCACGTTCGGGAACATGGTTTCTAAGAGCTGGCCTTGAGCTCCTTCCACGAAACGTTCCAGGAAAGGGGCGCAGCAGGACACGCCGAAAAGACAAGAGCATGCATGCATCGGTACTGTCGTGATAGCTCTCCACGTCCGTGCACGCATCAAAACCTCATGAATGGCACGACCAACCTCTCGCTCGCCCAGTCGGCCGGCATGCTGTTTTTTCTCGCTGCCCTTCAACGTCAGCGGCCACATCCTCCCGGTCCGCCTTCGCGCGCGGATAAGGCCAGGCCAGCAGCCTCTGCAAGCCTGCATGCGGATGCGTCGCCTCGTCTCGTCCGCGTACGTGTGGTGTGGGTATACGCGTGTCCACGGAACGGACCACGCCTGGCGGAAGCCAGCCAACCACGCGATCGCGAGCAATAACACAGGAGGTCGTTCACGAGCGCGCCGTGCAGGCGGCCGCAGCGCGACGCGCATAGCCGCTTCACTACCAGCTGGAGGCCGGCCGTACGCGGATCTCTATGCGAGCCCACACCGGAGGTCCGGGCCGCCGGGGACATCCGGCCCGGCGAGCAGGAAAGCGCCGGGGGCGGGGCCGGCTCGCGCGTACGGCCGCTCAGCGCTCTGGCTCGGTGTGTAGCCCGCTGACATGCGGGACCTGTACCTTCGCTCGCTTTACACCACTCGCCGTACACCGATGGGCCACGTCAGAGATCTCTCTACCTCATCTCATCCGATCCGATCCGATCATGCGAGGTGCGTCCTACCCGACTGGGTTGGCAAATAAGGTGACGGGTTTCACTAACCCCACCACAGTGACCGTGACCATCTGTCAGCTCACGGCCGGCCTTGCATGCAGCATTGCTGGCATCCTTCATTCTTGCTCACTGGTACGTTGTGTTATTGTGTACAGTACGGTACAAAGACGATGCAGTTGGTGCTCGCCTGCTGGGATCATGGCTGTGATGGTAGTACGATCCGACGGACCACTTTGTTCTAGCATTGGCTCGGCTATGGAGATTTGGGATCCACGGGGTCCCGTCCCAGGTTTTGCCGTGGAAGGATCACACCTTCTGCTATAGGATATGAGCCATTGGGTCGATGGCTGGGCTCCTCGCTCCCATTTCCCCTGCAATCTCCGCGCTTGGTTTTTTTCGTCCTCTCCTATAAACTGGTAGGTGGGCTAATCTGTCAGCCACTGGAGTCTCTCAATACCATGCAGGCCAGCACCAGCCTGGCTGGCAAGTTACGTGGATGAGGAATGCCCTACCGGCGAGGCCAGTGACTGTTACTGGATTAGTGGATCGTACTGACAAAGCCAGTGCGCACCAACTGTTGCCTCGCCTGGCCTCTTGGGTAGGAGTAGTAGTACAGTAGTGCTGCTGCTCTGTTCACAGCTAACCGGGCCCGTAAGCCAGTGAAACAACGTTCGGAATCCACACAGCGGGCCGGCCCACCACCACCTCCCAACGTTCGTATCCCGCTGCGTAACATTTCAAGCGCCTCGAGAAGCCAACCTGCTTTTACCCACTCCAGCAGTCCCCACTTTGCCCTTCTCCCCGCAATCCCCAAGTTGCCCCTGCTTTCCGCCCGGCGGCCCGGGCCAGCTGCGGTTTCCGCGCCACCAAGTGCCGGGGCAAAATCGTAAAGCTCTCACCCAATTACAGCTGGGAGCTGGCAGGGGCCACGCAAAGCCAGCTGTCAGTGACCGTTCGGGCAGCCCGGCCAAGGACGACGCCTCTTTACTTTGGCCCAGAAAAGTGCCCTCGTCATACGTCACGCGCAGCGTCCCAGGCCAGGCCCCACAGCCCTCCACACTCCACTGTCTGTGTCTCACTCACACAAATCGCCAATGGCTCGTAGCCTCTATAAAACCCCACGCTTATCCCCACCCATCCATCGCAAATCCTCGAGCAAAAATAACCAACAGAAAGAAATTCATTCGTCCAAGAACACCCCACAACCCCACCACAAGTTTCGTCTTGGAGAGCTGAGCCTCTACCAATGGCTTGTTCCAGTGCATCTTTAGCAGCGACTCTGCTTGCATTCGCGCTGATGTTCCAGGCCTGCCACGCGGGGAGGAGGCTCACCGCGCTCGTGCAGGAGCCGGCCATCACCATGAAGTACCACAAGGGCGCGCTCCTGACGGGCCCCATCGCCGTCAGCTTCATCTGGTACGGCGACTTCTCTGCGCCGCAGCGCGCGGTGATCACCGACTTCGTCTCGTCGCTGTCGGCGGCTCCGGCGGCAGTACAGCCGGAGCCGTCCGTGGCCACGTGGTTCAAGACGGCGCGGAAGTACTACGCCAGCTCCAAGGTGCGGTTCCCGGCGCTGCGCCTCGGCTCCCACGTCGTCGACAACAACTGCTCCCTCGGCAAGCGCCTCACGGAGAGGGACCTCCTCAGGCTCGCCGGCAAGGGGTCCCCGAGCCGCGCCATCAACCTGGTGCTCACGGCCGCCGACGTGGCCGTGGACGGGTTCTGCATGTCCCGGTGCGGCACGCACGGCGCGTCCCCGCGGTCTCGCTCCGGCCGGTTCGCGTACGTGTGGGTGGGCAACCCGGCGTCGCAGTGCCCCGGGCAGTGCGCGTGGCCGTTCCACCAACCCGTGTACGGCCCGCAGGCGGCGCCGCTCACCCCGCCCAACGGCGACGTCGGGGTCGACGGCATGGTCATCTCCCTGGCGTCCATGATCGTCGGCACGGTCACCAACCCGTTCGGCAACGGCTTCTACCAGGAGGGCTCGGCCGACGCGCCGCTGGAGGCCGCCACGGCGTGCGCCGGCGTGTACGGCAAGGGCGCGTACCCCGGCTACGCGGGCTCGCTGCTGGTGGACCAGGCCAGCGGAGCCAGCTTCAATGCCAACGGGGCCCACGGGAGGAAGTACTTGGTCCCAGCGCTCGTGGACCCGGACACGTCGTCGTGCGCCACCTTGGGGTAGATTTCACGGATCGTAATTACCGTTTGTGATTGTGACTGATGATGAGGTGGTGGTGGTGCTGTGGAGAGAGTTCCACGCGGCCAAAATGTGTACTTTGTAGTAATGACCATGGTGGATTCTTTCATTTGTTGGATGAAAAAAAGTATTTTCACGCGTATCCTGTTCGTATGCTTGTCGATTTTGCCCACGATTTACTCGGTTTCCCAAAGATTTTGCCAGATTTGAACATGACCAAAATGCATGAATGTATGGCGTGAAATCATGTGCTATTCTGCACCTGTTCGTGCAGATGGTAAATGTTCGTTGTACCGAGGGAAGAAAGACAGCATAAAGCCATAAACAATAAGACTTGGTCAGAAAAATAATGCTATCCGGCCATGGGAATTGCGAAATCCGCGAGCATGTTCCGTCAAGTCATGTGCGACGTGCGTGCGCCGAGCAGCGAGCATATCGAAAGATACCCAGCTTCGATGTTACGCCATCGAAAGAAAACGGCAAAGGCCGAAAGGGCAGGACTGGGAAGTGGGGGCTGTTAACTGCCGACTGGTCGGCGCGGATGCGTGCGCCGACCAGGCGCGGCCCATCCTCCGTTCATGGGCCTTTTTTTGTTGGCCCAGTTTGTGACTGTTTCTTTTTTTCCTTGTTCCTAGGTCGAGGCCCATACCGATTCTTCTTGATGTGGGCTTTTTTTTCACACGCTGTCAGTGGTAGTAGTAGAAGACTGTTTCTTTATTTCAGTCTTGGTGGGAATTGATTTTTTTCCTGCTATGAATTCACAGTTCACACTATTTTGGCCAAGCACTTCAAAAACGTTACAGGAAAATTCATATAGAACCTAAAAATTCTAAAGTGTGGCATTGAAATGTTACTCAAAATATTTTGTATTTTGTACACGTTTGCTATTAAACTGAAATAGTGGAAGCCGGTGTGTAGTTGTACAAATAAGCTTTTCAACAAGCAATTGACTTCAAGGCTGAGGTATAGTAAGGATGTTGTATGGCCATACAAATAAGCTTTCAACAAGCAATTGAGTTCAAATTAGAATAATTTCTTTCGCTGCAACAAATGGAACCTAGGCTGAAGCAATACGATCCACTGAAACACAGTTGAGACTTCTATCACGTCAAGACAACAATTAGCTTCATAAACCAGAGGAACCGGCTTATGCAGAAAAATGCAACTTTAGGGCGCCCTGGAGTGACCCTAAAATCAGAGAGACATTTATAAAACTGAAGAAAAAAATAATAAAGAATAACAAGTAACCATAATGTGAAATTAGCTCTACTACGACCAACATCTCCTCTCTCTCTAAAATTTCACCATGAAACTGGAATGCATGCATGGACCAGCTAATTTTATGATCACTACCGTAATAATGACAAACAAGGTAATAACAGATCGCAACACCAGCAACCAGCATTCAACCACAGAACGGTTCTGCTGAGTCAGCTTGACATCATGTGTCTGCTCAAATGAAATCATATTTCCTCAACAGAACTAACATGAAATCATATTTCCCTGCACAATAAACAAAATACATGAAATCAAAGAAAACAAGATAAATTTTGAGGGAAGGAATGTCCGAGAGACAACAAATCACGGACCTAGTAATGTCAAGGAATATATTACTGGTGAAGAGACGCGCAGTCAACAAAACTGAAGTAATCAGGATTCCATATCTACATATCAGGATGACCAAATGGTGCACGCATGAATAGCTGACCATGAAGCGTGACAACAGCAGATGCTTGGTGAGGATCGATTCTTGATGGCAAGTTGACCACCTGAGAAAAAAAAAAAACACTACATGTTAAACTGAGTTCACAAATGTGTTTGTGTTAGTGTTCAAAGTGAAGCTACCACCTTCTTGAACGGAGTGATACCCCAAGGATTATCAGGCTGCTCTGGATCCCCTGTGATAACCAGATGTCCAGCAGGATCTGATTGAACATGCACTTGCTACCATCAGAACAAAAAAATTAACAATTTCCTCTATGGATTCATTTCAAAGAAAATTCCTTTTGCTTATCTTCCATTTATCTCGAACGGATTTATTTTAGGTCAATGAAAAGACTTAAAGCCAGGCTCTCCACATGAATGACACCATACTTCCTCACCTCTTCACGTAGAAGTCCAGGGACTAGTGCATAGACTTCAAAGCAATCTTTCTGCAGGAAGCAAAAACCAAACGGTGTAACTTCAATTCAAAGCTCGGTTGAAGTTCACTAGCAAAGCTACCTTGTAAAAAACAAAATCATTTCATGGTACAGGCTACAATCAAAACATACACATATTCTGCACAATATTATTAACAAAATAGTACAAGTTTGGGCCAATATGAATATAATCAGGTGGGGAATGCCTCCCCTGACAGATACACACCCCTTGACCTTAAAAAAAAAAAACAATACAAGCTGAACTTACAGTCTAAGCACATTGATCTTCACCCAGTCGGCTGGTTCTCCAACGTCAATAACCATAGAATCTTCCCCGAAATTGTGCACTCCATTACATATGAGAACAGGAATAACCACAGCAGAGAAACTGTCATACAGCATCCGAATATATGGACAAAATTTTCTCTAGAAATTGCACTACATGGCACTATAAGATTTTTATTTCTCTTATTAATTGCATAGTAGCAGCCATGTCTTCTTCGTCTAACATATTGCATACAATACTTTAATATATATAGATATATCCCAACAAATGTACATGGAACATCGAAAAAACGCATGATAGAACATGAGAATAATAACTTAGAACATAGATGCATAAACATAGAACACTCACTAGAAACATTCACGAGAACATTGATTTATTTATAGGGCTGCCTTATTTATAATAGAACATCGAAGTACACATGATAGAACAAAGGAATAGTGACTGAGAACATAGATGGATGCATGCATGCATCAATAGTTAAAGTTAAATTACTAGTGATATATAATATATTGACACTGAATTATTATTTAAATAAAGAGCACAGGCAAGGCACCAGCATGCATGAAAAAGAATACTAGTGCATTCAAAGAAGCAAAGGCAATAAAACAGCTGGAACTGTTGGAAAGGAAAACATCAAAGAAAAAAACAGACATTAGCAGTATCCTACGGTTGAAGCATCTCGTCATCGCCCTTGCTTTCACTGGTATCCTGACACCCAAGAAGGACCAATAAGCATATCACTGAAATTAAATCACTGCATGCCCTCTTCAATTGAAACTATAAAAAATTAAGCCCATGTGATTTTGTGGTCTATTGTTAAACAGGTAATGATGCTCAATAGGAAGCTCTAGGTGTCAGACATCTCGTCTAATCTGAAATTAAGTATTTGGTGAAGCTTTTAGGAAGATTTATTGTCACAACTTGTAGTGAAGAATAAATTGATGGCCCCGTTTGAGGTGACAACACAAACTAAATAAATGGTTTAGTTTTGTAGACACAGCCAACTCATGCTTTAGTATAAGTTCATAGAAAACAACGGAACAATCTTGGATGCTCTATGGTCAGCTAAGGGTAATAATGATATATCTGAACTACATTGGACACCATACAAAGAAATAGATACACTAAGAACATCAATTTATTTATAATAGAACATTAAAGCACACATGATAGAACATGGGAACCATGTCTGAGAACAAGAGACATAGATTGAGAACATTCACTGAGAACAACAATTTAATTATGATAGAATATGGAAGCACACATGATAAAACATGACAATTATATAGAAAGTGTCATTACAAGTTCCTAACAAAGCTTCATAAAACAATTACAAGTTCCTAGTATAAGGTACTAAGGAACACAAACAATTGATAGTATATATAGTTAACTTTACGGATACCTTGCCCAAAGTTGTAACCATATGGTCGGGTTTGGTTCCTTCCACACTGGAAGCACTGGATCCTTTGTTGAATGGTTGCCTCTCTTATTCAAGGGAATATCATCCCAACTGTCTATAAAACAGTTGTAATAAAACAGTGAAAAAACTTCAAAAATAATATTTCTCTAAGAGAACATGAATGAATAATATAGAGAATATAAATATAGTTCAACATGACATGCAAACTATGAGAACACCAATTATAATACAATTGAATATGACATGGTAAGTGTGAGAACATCACTATAATACAGTTGAATATGACATGGAAACTTTGAGAACATCAAGTATAATACAATTGAACCTGGCATGGACACTGTGAGAACATCAAGTATAATACAATTAAACATGACATGGAAACAGTTTGTCAAGACATGGAAACTGATAGGAAGCTAAATGTACAAGATCTGAGCTAGTACATGTTCTGGAGTAAAATCATGCTTATATATTGTCTTGACACATGGAAGGGAAAAATCAAAAGGGTTGCTAGAATCCCAATCGAAGGAGCGGAATGGTCGGGGACGCAAAGACAGGTTCTTTATTGTACCTGTGTGAAGGTTGCTGCTAAAATAGCAATGATTCTGAGTAATTTTTTGCCTGCAATTGTTGGTGAAAACTGATCCTAATACTTTTGGACAATCAAAAACTAGCACACGCACAAGTGCTGCTCTCCAAAAACGCATAGGAGAAAAGGTCAGCTTGAATTACACGAGGCCGCAGAAATCATCTCGAAAAGATTCAGACACAACCTAAGCTCTAGGAATCACACATAGTTACGTTCTCATTCTTTGAATTAAAAAAGCATGCCACTAATGCTTCCTGTAGATTGAAAAGACTACTCACAAATCAATTTCCCAAGATGTATAGTACGAGCTGCTACTTGCTGCTATCCACTGGCTCAGGCTCAAACATCGAGAAGAGGCAAGCACCAGCAAGGAGAAAAATCGATACTGCAGGTAGAGGGACTGCACGCTGCTGCAAGTTCCTAGAATCGAACACCTAAACCGGCTTGGGCTGGGAGGCGCATGGCGCTGCAGCAGTGCTGTTGGATCTCCCGCACCACTGAACAACGGTCCCCAACCTTGAGCGCTCGACTGGACTCCCGAAGAACAGAGAAGCGACGCCGAAGAACTGAAAAGACAGACAGCCACAGAATCGACGAGAACTCAACCAAATCACAACAACTTGATCCCAGAATTCGCTCAGATGAAATTGAACTAGCTACGAATGGATTCCCAAAGAATCAAAACCTGAGACCTACTCAAACTCCGGGAATATTAGATCAGGGCAAGAATGAAAACCACGAACAAAAACCTCAGGGAAGAGCGAGAACAACAAAATCACAGCTTCACCGTCAAAAACCTCGAGGTAAGGTGCGCGTGGAGTCAAGACGAGATCGACAAAACAGCCGCCGTCGGCGAATTAGTCGCCGCCGCCGGCGGAACGCCACTCCTCACGTGGGATGGAGAACGGGAGAAAAAGAAGGGGCCTAGCATTCACCCCGAAAACCCCCCGTCCTCGGCGGAAACAGAACTGGGCTTGTTGGGCTGATTGTTGGGCCGAAACAGTTAAATGGCCGAATTTAGAGGGGTGGTCGGCGCAATGTTAACTGCCGACTGGGAAGTCTGGGAGACAAAACAACCGAGGCGGATAAAGCAAAAAATGCGTACACTTAATGGGCCCCAGAGTTGGGCCGGGCCACAATGTGACACGGTTCCATGGCCCATAAAAATTGCTGACGGTTTAACCAGACTGGGCCTTCCAATCTGACGGAAAGTTCCAATGATCTGTTTGTCTCGGTACGTATTTCACTTTCTTTGACCGTTCCGTCAAGTAAGATAACGAGATAGTATCACACAAAGCACTGTGTGTTCCTTTGACGAGATACTTTGGTTTAATATTTTGTTGCCTTTGGGTTTGGGAAGTCAAAGCTCTGATTTTTTTTTTTTTGAGGAAGAAGTCAAAGCTCCTGATCTTTGTGTTTCCTGACTGGTGGGGTAAGATAATCCGCATGTTGCGTAATGACGAAAGGAAATGAGCAAATTCTCTCATCATTTTGATTGCATGATTGCTATGGAAGCTACCGTAATGCTTGTGCCTTCGACGCAGACTCCCCTTGCGATAGTTTAGAGATAAGTAGCTTTGGTGCCTAGACGGAGCTTAGCTAAACAGATAGTGTGGGAGCTCAAAAGGAGATGTGCATTTTTTTGGACGGCGATACTAATAAAGTAGATCCTTGTTACGCCAAATGCCATGCTATCTGGACCGGGAGCTCTCTGCTTCAATTTCGAAGAACAAGTGAACAACACAATAACAAACTAACCAAGCTCACCCCAACGGCATCAACATGCTTAGTTGTGACAGTGACAAAGCCTCCGCTCGTCCTGTGACTGAGTAATTACTCTCTAGATAGACACTTCTAATGACTTAAATGGACAGTTCATCTTCACAGCAAGGTCACATGTTCCGATGATAAATGGTTTTGTATAACTGAAATCAAAATCCGACCTTAGCTCAGTTGGTAGAGCGGAGGACTGTAGGCTGTGCAGTTAAATCCTTAGGTCGCTGGTTCGAATCCGGCAGGTCGGATGTTTTTAGTTTTTATTTCTTTTTAAAATTAATAATCCTTAGGTCGCTGGTTCGAATCCGGCAGGTCGGATGTTTTTTAGTTTTTATTTCTTTTTAAAATTAATAACAAGTTATTACTGCTATCACTTCTTTTGCAACTTGCGTCACCACCACAACCTGTTCTATATATTCCTTTTTCTATTAACAAATAGTATTACCTTTTAGAACTTGCGTCACATATCACCCCGAAGCACAAATTATGTGCAGATGACAGGGATCGCACTGTCCATTCTAAAGATGTGACGAGATGCACCCTCACTGACGACATCTCTCTGCATTTGCTACTCTCTGAATCATCATAATTAGGAAGTTGCTAATGATTCACCAAACAACCACATGAACAATGACAGTCAAGTGGAGTAGTACATTTGGTAGTTTGTAACGGGCTGTACAAATATCTGTGTGTGTCATCATTGGTCGCCAAATGCAATTACTCTTGGTCTTGGTAGTGATCATCTTACATCTACTACTTGCCTAATGCCATTTTGAAAAATACAGGAAAAATAATTATCACGGTATTATCGGTGGAGCCTGGGATTGGGAAGCCCTTGATTTGAAACATTTTTTTTCTCTACTAGTAGGAAATTTTGTTTGATTTTGCAGAAGTATCCGCTCACTGATGGCGCCATACAACATGAGCAGATCGTCGCCGTGAATCTGTGCCGGTCGGGTTTTCCACGGCAAGTCAGCAACATGAGCATCTGATACGATTTGCAGAGCTTCACTATCATGCATATACCTCCAGACAGGAGAACAGTGGTTAACTTCACCGTTAACTCATGTTGAAATGTAAAGAGTACATGCAAAGGCGAAATGTGAAAGACAAGATGGCGAAAACAATCATCGTTCATGCTAACTCGGACCCCTTCACTCATATCCTGTCACCACACCGAGCAAAAGCTATGGTCCTCGATCATGTTTACATGCCCTACTCGCAGCAGCTTTTGAATAGTTTACTATAAACTTTGCATACCAGCTACAGAGATTTGTCTCTTAAAAAAAAAAGTCTTGCGACCACAGTGATGCGATGAACACTCCTCGCGGTCGCCATGCACCATTTTTTACTCGTCTCGATGGATCGATGCTTTGCCGCGTGATCGCACAGTGTAAAGCGTCATTGCTTAACAGGGCGTCCGCTTGTCTCATCTGCAAAACAAGGGGGCCGCTACGGCACGGCCGGATTCCTTCCCTTTCCGCACCGCATGTGAGCTCAGCTGATCTCGCTGCCGCTTACGAGATTCGGTCACCGCAAGGCCCCAAAATGCAACAGCTACGCGTGTTTTACAGTGTCTTCTGCGAGTTCCTGTAATATAATCCTTGCTGCGGGTGGAGGTGGTAATGTTTTGCTCCATTTCCATTGCCGGCAAGAGAAACCTGTCAAACATTGACGCGTTTCACACAGGATTGCAAGTCTGCAACGCAAAGCAGAAAAGCAGGTTCAGTTGGTAGTTGCAGCAGTAAGGTCTAGTAGTGGCCTGTGGGCACCAGCTAGCTACTCACTGCTTTGTGCTTTGCTTGACTTGAAAAAAAGTCCACAAATGCTAGCCTGTAATTTCAGCCTAGCTAGATTTAGAAAGCAACCAACAAGGCTGTAGCTCTCTGCTCATGACCAAGTTTGTCAAAGGAAGCAACTGGAGCTCAGTGGCCTCTTTTTTCCTCAGAATTTTTATGGGGGCATTTGGAAGGTGGAAACGGGGAACTGGAAGCCGCGGCCGAGAAGTGGTCGCTTGAATTGAAGAAGACCTCACCACGGTCTCTCTGACCTCTCGCACGCCATGTCGTGGTGATCGCGCGCGGCGCGACTGTGGCCCTGCTGCTGGTTTGGTGAGTGGTTGAATGCACATTTACCCTCTCCCCGCCACTGCACGAGCATTCAGTTCAGCGAGTGTCCCAATCTTTGGATGCAACAATGCAGGCAAGGCGCAGCAGCGGGATGAGAGGGCGGGGCCTGCACCTGCACCTGCACTGCACACTGCGCTGCAGCAACGGCGAGACGCCGACGCAACCATAAATGACAGGCATCTCCTCTCGTCTCTCCGTGTGCGCATGCACACAATCGATCATGCATCTGCAGAAGCAGAACTCCATCCACTTGCTGCCTGCCTGCAGGCAGATCGATCGGGTTCCAGGAGGCAGTAAAACAGTAAATCGAGCGCGGGCAATTAGTGGCAGCGCCGGGCACGCAGCGGAGTACACCACGTAATTTACTCATAGATTAACAGTAACCGGTGATGGCAGGCGAGTACCTGCCTGCTGTCCTCTCGTTTCAGGTACTAATCATCAGGTGCTCCTGTAATCACCTCTACTATACCACCTGAAGAGGAGTAGGATGAAACTGTAGCTGTTGTGTTCTCTGCCTCTCCTGTTCGTTCATACAGTATGTGGGTGATGAGATCACCCTCCCCCTAGTACAGTGAGCTAATGACGGGTAAAATCTAATGGACTGTTCGTGTGGTCGTCATAGAGGGCCGGGCAGTGAATTGTGAAACTGCATTCGGTAACCTGCAACTGATTACTACTGCGAGGCGATGAACAGCTAAAGCTATTGCATGGAATGATACACGACGATATAGCTTGTCAGCTTCGCAACAGTAGAGTCCAGCTCTGCTAGTGCTGGACAAGCACCACTCTAGCGATGCTTTCATAAGAACACGGGTCCTGGCGTAGTAGCAACCATGCTTCTACGTGCACGCTAAACTGATAGTTATTGAGTGTGGTTACCAAAGGTTTTAGTTGGTTGGGACCCAAAGGATGCATCAAACAGGACATTATAAAAATGGCAAGAGGCTCGTTGCATTTCCATGCGGAATACGAAGAAATTCAGACCTGCGACAGTGCAATGCCATGCAGGTATATACACTATTTGGTCAATTCAGAGCACAATTAGAAGAAAGTAATAAATTAAAAAGAAACTGTGACTGTTGTTGTCCTCTGCTATGAGGTGCTTTGTTACAGTATTATACTAGCACTATTTGCTTTGATGCACTGGGAAGGACAATGATTAACATCACCGTCCCTGCCACCTCCGTCCAAGATTGAGGCATTATTCCTTTGTCCAAGATCGTCGCTCGTGTGTGTAAGGTCACAGAAAATTTTACTAACATCTAGCTGCCGGAGATAGTTTGTCTCTGGAACTCTAAAATAAAATGGCCTCAGCAACCTTGCAAAAAACATTTGCCAAAATTTCCCTGGCGTCAGTGTATATTGTGGGCTCGTGGCTCTATCATCTATAGCCCATGGACAATCCTATAACTCTTTCACTTTTCTTTTATATGCCATGGCGTGATTGCTAACAAAAGAACCCAAACTATCAATTCCCCCGGCCCACCACTCCCACCCCACCCACCAAACATCAATAGCTAATGCAAAAATAAAAGGCTATTCATGAGAGATTAATAAGAACTCCAATGAGTTGACTAATTAAATAGCTGGCAACAGTGAACAACAAAGACGGTCTTTGAGTTCCTCAGTGTGTGTTGTGACGTACGGAGTACTAGCCTACAAATGGAGCTCAAATACCTCCTTTTTATTGGCCATTCTTAAACAAGAAGTCGTTTCTTGCGAGCCAGATAGCTCAGCAAACAACCTGCCGTATTAATAATAAAAAAAAATTGTTTTTAGTCCTCCCAGCTTTGAGCAAGTATCAAATCAGTGTCCAACGTTGATCGATCAGTGGAGGAATCCCCGTAACTGTAACTACATGAATGACAAGCACTTAATTTAGTTCAGGATCTTGCCACATACTTTTTTAAGTAATATGATTAGCGTACTTTTTTTTTCTAACTGCTACTATTTTTTTAGTTCAACATCGGTCGTCACATATGACACTTTGTCCTGTTTCAATTTGAAAATTCTTTATTCTCTCTCAACTAACATGCCACTATATTGTCGACGATGTATTTAATATTTATCTCCATTCCTTCTTTTTGGACGCCCCTCTAGATTCTTAGTTGAGCCCCTTAGGTGCTGTCGTAAGCACTTAATTTTTGCTTGCCATTTTTCTAAAGGGAAATGACCTTAATGTAACACGTTGTCAGGTATCTTTGAACATATTATAGAAACCGTTCCGTAATAACCACCTCAATTCAAATTTGAATACAAGCAGAGATTTGGTTCAAGACTTGAGAGGCAATGCCTCATGTATAGTGTTCTAAATCACCTGCTTATAAGGCTTATATTCTAGTGTGTGTGTGTGGGCGCGCTAAATAGTATTATGTCTATTGTTTAAAAACTTAGGTTTTGCAGGTTATTGGATCAAGTAAATTGTGTTCCTGAAAGTTTGAATGACTCCATCTAATTAAAAAATCAATGGAATCCCTGAGAATTGGTGTTCATAGATCCTTTCTCTCCTTGACACCAGCAAAACCGTTGTCATGCTCAATGGAATCCCCGGTAGATGGTTTAGTGTCGCAATGGTTTGCGTCAAGGCGATCCCCTTTCTCCCTACCTCTTTACCATCGTCGCCAACGTCCTACGCCGGCTCCTTCACCACCAAACCCTGGCATCCACCCTTCTACACCCCCTCCTTGACAACTCCCCTTGCCCAACCCTCGACGTCGACGACACCCTTATTTTCAATAGATGCTCCGCCCGATGCGATCCACCAAATGAAACAAGTCCTCAAGATGTTCGAGGAAGCCACGGGCCCGTCCACCAACTACCACAAAACTACCTTCCTGCTCGTGGATGTGCCCGAGGATACAACACAACTCCTTGCGTCATCATTTGGTACCACAGTCTCCTCCTTCCCACAAACATACACGGGTCTCCCCTTATCCCCTAGCAAAGTCAGTATTGCAGATTGCCTCCCACTCATTTCCCCAGTTGACAAACACTTGTCGAGTTGGAATGCCTCTCTCCTGAACAGAGCAGTAGACTTGTGCTCTCCACGATTGTCCTCACCTCAATCCCTCTTCATTACATGGCAGTCGTGTCTATTCCAAAAACAGACATCCAAGCCATTGATCGACGACGATGAGCTTTTTTCTGGACCGATGAAGATAAATGTCATGGTTCAAAATGTCTAGCCGCTTGGGAAACAATGAAAACGGGCAAACTCCATGGTGGACTGGGTATCAAAGACTTGGAGTTACTGAACCGTTGCCTCCCGATTAAGTTTATCGACAAATTGTTTGCACGATTGGATGCCCCTTGGATTGCTTCGATCTTACAAGGCATGCAAGACAACGACTCCCTTTGCAATGTGTTGACGGCTTCATTTGGAAAATTGTGAACGATGAGCTTCATACATACCGATCCCTAACCACTTGTCCAACCGCACAATGGAGTCTCTACCTCTTTACGGGTCGACCATTGGCTCCCCGACGAGCCATTGTTCTTTTCTTTTTCAGCTCTCTTTTCTCATACCACGAGGTTTAACGTTTCGATTCAAGAAGTTTTCCGGACGAATTATGATTTGCACTTACGGCCCAGGGCTCACTACTTATTTGCTACCTCCAAGCTAGCTACTCTTCTCCATTGTTTTTCTTTGGTGACATTGGACGACCGTCGGGACCAACGAGTTATGAAACTAACAGGGAAACGCTATACATCGCGGGATGCTTATCGTGCCCTCCATGAGGTTGTATGTCGACATTCATGGGCAGCGAATTTGGGGATCACGCGTACCAAACAAAGTAAATATTTTCTCCTCGGTTGTATTTCAAGGATAGGCTCAACACACGGACAAATCAGCACACCAAACATGTTCTTGACCATGATCGCTGCGGCGGTGCTCGGGGCGCTTACGGGCGTCATGTTTTTTTTTTAGCTGCCCTACCCGGTCTTTGGCATGCGGGCTTCACTAGGGGCTGTCAACCATCTCGACACTTTCGACAACGTAGGCGTGCCCGAACGCAAACCGCCCCGGTGGTTGACGTGTGCTCGCCCTTTCGCTCTGCAAACCATTCTATGGCATCTATTGGATGCCAGAAACAACAAAGTTTTCGGGAATGAGAACCCGACGCCCCGCTTCATTTTGGTAAAGTTTGCGATGACCTTGTAACCTGGCGTAAGCGACTTAGGCCAGATCATGTACCCAAGCTAAATGCTTGCCGCGCCTGTTTGATCTCCTATAACATAATGATTTAGCCTCTGCTTTTGTTTTTCGCAAGGCCTCGTTATAAGTTAAGGTGGGGAAGCTCCCCACATCAATCCACATAGCATTGAAAAGGAATGATCACCTATGTCATTATAATTATCAATGTTCTTTTCATGGAATTCTCGTAATAAGTTTCCTGTGATCCACAACTTTGTCAAAGCTTGTTGAACCGTCCCATATAACGTTATTTTAACCTAACAAAGAAATATATAGTGAACTATAACCCAAGGTAAATGGCATGACAAGTCAAAGCTCTAAAGTTGAAGTAATTTCATTATTTGTAAGCATGAAATCATCATGGTTCACAGGACCGGAGAGGCAAGGTTGGGCTTGGACACAGCCGGTAGAATCCACCATGAATGCGCTAACCTTTTTTTTTTAAAAAAAAAAACATCGCTGGTATCGTTGGCGCGTCCCCGTCACAAGGTTCATAGAGACGAGAGACCCTCACCTTTTTTTCCCGTCTCACTTGATTCGACCATACACTGGCCGCAACCGCAATTCTTGTCACGTTTCTTGATAAGACAGAGGTTAAACCTCCTTTTACCTTTTTTAAAAAAAAAAAGGTTAAACCTCCATTTTGTTTCGTTTTTTTTCGTTCCATTTTCTAACAAGCCTTCCTGGTCCCTGGAACAACCACTTTGAGCATAGTCTAATTTTGTAATGGTATGAGATATATGCTCGATAATGGAGGCCGAATCAAGAATTCTGCATAAATTCCCAGGAGCTAGGACAGTGCACTTAACCAGATCTATTAAAAATCTGTCCGGCGAGAGGCAGCATGCATGGTTGATGCACGGGCGAGCGCCAGGTGGGGTACACAAGCTACGGTGAAGCTATACACTCGTTGGCAGTCCAAGTGCAAGTGCAAGCGGCCGACACGGGCAGGGTGTGCCACGACGGGCTAGCTTGTGATTCAACGCGACAAGGAAAGGAATCCACACTTGTCCTACTGGCAGCCTCGCCGAGTCGCCGTGCATGCACCAGCAGACACGTCCACGGGCTGTGTTTAGTTCCTCCAATCTCTCTCCAAAAATCACTATTCACCTATCACATCAAATCTTTTACCTCGTGCGTGGAAAGACTAAATGTAGGTAAATAAAAAAACTAATTGCATAGCTTTAATGTATAATGACGAGGCGAATCTTTTGGCTGGATTAGATCATGGTAGGACAACAATTACCACAAACAAAGCGAAAAATCTTCTACGATTGTCCGATGTGACATTTTTTCCCAAACTTCATCCATCTAAACACAGCAGTAGTAGTTTATTGATGTTGAACGTGTTTGTTGGGTTGATTCTCGACTGATTTAATAGTATTTTGTAAGAAAAAATAATTTGAAATAAGATGAGGTTGATGAGCTAAGGTCACGTTTAGATGACAATTTTTTTGTCAAAAAGTTGTAAGTTTTTAGACTCTCTCTCCATCACATCACATTAAATACACCAAAAGACATATATTCGGAGAATAAATGTAGGTAAGAAAAATAACTAATCACACAGTTCTATTATGCGTCGATACGAATCTTTTGAGCCTAGTTAGTCCAAGATTGGATAATATTTATCATAAACAAACGAAACGTCTTCTGATATCTTCACGGGGAGTTGGAATAGTGTGTTTTACTAATTTTTAGCCAACTAAACAAGGCCTAAGACAAGCGAATACATTTCATTGAATCGTTAATATATATGATACCTATAAATTTTTGAAAAATAGAACAGTGCAAATTACGTTGCAGCTGCTGATTTTACTATTTAGGGTCCACGGCTCTATTTAGAAAGTTTGTTTCAACTTATTCTTACTCACAAAGTACTATCCAATCAGTCGTAATCGGACGACTTATCTTATCCGTGAGGAGTGAGTTTCAATTTGAGGTTGCAGCTGATGGGTTTACTGTGACAGCGATACTGCGTTACAAGGGAGAGAAGAGACCCATGATGGGCGGCATTGGCTGCACGTTGCATCCAGCGGCGGCGTCGCGTCGCCGGGAATCGCCAACTCCTCTCTAACAAACATAAACAGACAGACAGACGCAGTGACTGTGGCGACACAGTGCTCTTTTCTCCATCGCATCACATTAAATACACCAAAAGACATACGTTTGGAGTATTAAATGTAGGTAAAAAAATAACTAATTACACGGTTTAGATGTACATTGCGAGGCGATTCTTTTTGGCCCTGGATTCTTTCAATGATAGGATGATATTTACCACTAACAAACGAAGCGTCTTTACGATTAATGCGATGTGACATTTGGTTCCAAATTTCAGCCATCTAAACAAGGGCTGTGTTTAGATGCCGAAACTGAAAATCCAAACTCACTATTCACCCCATCACATCAAAAATGCCGGCACGTGTGATCGACCATTAAATATAGGTAAATAAAAAACTAATTACATAGTTTTGATGTATTAGCGACGGAGACGATTGGTCCATTGCACACTGACGTGACCTTGTGCGGTGCCGCTGCCTTCATCAGTAATTAATTGAAGGAGTAGTTTGTTGTTATTTTTATTTATTTACTCCCATGCTCTCGAAGATACACTGATTTCATCCTTGTTTTTACTACTCCGTATCAATCAACAAATCTACCTAACCCTAACGCCTCCCACCAATAATTTCCTCTCCAAAGGGCTTGTGACAGTACTAGCCATACCGAGCCGTCCAATCAGGGATGAAATCAGCGGATGGCAAGACAGAAAACGACTTCACCAAGTACTGTAGTGTCTTTTGATTTCATAACAATAAGTCAACATGACATGGCCTTTAGGATTCTATTAGTGATAATATTTTTTTTTTTTCAAAAAAAATCTTCAACTGAAAATCCCTCTTTCCGCTACATTTTACTCTGAACCTTTTTTTAATGTATATTTTTTTTACTCTGAACTAAGTAAATACTAGTACTACTTGTTGTCAAAAAAAAAAAATAGTACTACCCTTTACATTTTACCGTCTTATTATATACACGGCAAGTAAATAAATAAATAAATAAATGTTTGTCTGAATTTATGTGGAAAAAAAAAAACCTACTAGTAGTAGTGCCCAAGAAAAAAAAAAAATGTGGCGTGCAATATCGGCGGAGGGCAGCTGCATCCACAGCGCGCCGCGCGCCCTCGTTTTTCTCCTTCTCGAGGACGAGAACACACGGAAGAAGCTACCAGCTCTCAGCCTTGTCCAGTCTTCTTCTTGTGCCGAGCCCGAGCATCCTCACTCACGGAGTCGCCGCCCTCTCGATTCTCTCTCAGTCCAGCTCCAGCCGCAGCAGCAGTTTCTTCTTGCCTCGCCCCCTCCTCCATCAGGCGTTGCGTCCCGCAGATCCGAATTGGAATTTGGGCCTTCGTCTCCACACCATCCGGTAACTACGCGGGCAATAACTCCCTCCCCTGAATCCCCCCTGCTTCAGAGTTTCTTGCGCTGTTCATTCTCTCGCGCTCGCGCGCAAATTATCATGCTGGGAGAAAGATGATATTCTTCCCCTTTAGCTGCTTTGAGCCCAAAAGGCCGAAGCTTTTGCGTTCTTCCCCACAAATATCTGGACTCGTAGCTTTTGTTTGGTGTAGCCATGGATTGAAATAAGTAGTGTCCGGGCGGGGATGGCTGCCCACCAATTGTCACGCTGCGCTTTCCATCCCTGCAGCTGCAAGAGGCCTTCTTTTTAGATCTGTGCTGAGCCCTTCCTCCTCTTCCTGGTACCCTGTGATTGGAGTCAGGATTAGTGTTTAATGAAGCTCCTTTTTCTTGTCAACTTTTGGATGATGCTTACATCTTATCACCACTCTCGCGTGCTTCTTGGATAGGTTGCCTTCTTTGGGTTTGCTCAGAGCACACACATAAAGCCATTTTACTGCTGGGAGGCTGCCACTTTTAGCATCTGTGTCTCTTGAGTGATCTCCAAGGTAAGCAGTTCCCCCACCCCCTTGGAAGAAACGGAAAATGGATTAAAAAATGGTTTGGTTCTCGGTTGGTGGAGCAAGGAATTAACTTCCCCACACCCCTCCATGATTTCTGAAGTTTTGATTACAAATTTTTATGAGGCTGCGTGATAAGAATCGTCTTCCCTTGTCTCTGATCTTTCAAATTGTCCGCTTCTCTCTGGTTTTGGTTGCCTCAGTCCGCTTGCAAGATCTGTATTCAGTTGACTTGCTTCTTCTCGCTTTCTTTTGATGAGAGAAGATTGGCGTACGAAATAAATAGCAGTAGCTCCCATTTCGAGTTTTTCGCCTGAGCTGCGGCAGCTAGTTCATCTTGGTAGTTGAAGCATTCAATTCATTTCTGGTGTCGTAATGGAATGGGTGATGGGATAGCTCGTAAGGCCGGTCCTTTGCCTGGTACAGGAAAGGGAAGTGATGGGGGAGTGCGAGGACGGCAAGGAGTACAGGTGCTGGGAGGAGCTGTTGCCGGACGCGCTGGGCCTCATCTTCCGCAACCTGCCGCTGCAGGAGGTGCTCACCGTCCTGCCGCGGGGTGCAAGTCCTGGGGGCGGGTCGTCGCCGGCCCCTACTGCTGGCAGGAGATCGACATCGAGGAGTGGAGCCAGCAGCAGAGCAAGCCCGAGCAGATCGGCCGCATGGTCGAGCTCCTCGTCGCCCGCAGCGGCGGCTCGTGCCGCCGGATCAGCGTCTCCGGGCTGCCCTGCGATCGGCTCTTCTCGTTCATCGGAGACAAGTAAGCGTGAAATCTGGCAATGCACTCTCTGTTTCTGCGTTTCCACCATTCCTGTGGGAAGTGAACATTTTTGCAAAATTCTTGTGACATTCATTTGCGTAGAGCAGTTAGAATTCTACGTTCATTTGCGTAGGGCGGTAGATCAGAATTCTAGGTTCATTCTAAGCCTCGCCATCAGGTTCCGGTACAGGCAGTCTGTTATCTCAGCGGTGCGAGCTGTAATGGGGGTACCGTGTTTGCTTGCAGATTTGCTGAGAACAAGTGTCTATTTTGAATTTCTGGTGTACAAATTCAGGTCCATTATTTGTTTGTCTAGGCTGGCTTAAAGGTCATTCTGATTGATTAGGAGGCTAGAAGTGGGCCGAGTCAAACTTTGAAATTTTGGCTGGACCGCTCGAGCAAATAAAATCACCTCTCGCATAGAGTGAATTCAAACTTATGTGAGAAGGAAAATGGTAGTAGATATGGAGCTTGCAGCATTATGCATTCCAAGGCATGTTTTAGCCTTGTACTTATCTCACTTGTAGGGTATGGATTGGCTACAAAGTTGATCAATTGATATATACTACTGTTCTGAATTGTTTGAATTGAGCTAATATATTCTCTGTACGTACAAATTATTGCATTAGCAAGTACTACTACCACACACAATGCAAGTACTAGCACTCACATGCATCAGTGACTCATAGTACACTCATCACAATTACGAGTACCCGTCCGCCTATTGGCAGGTCAGATCAGGTCATAATCGTTGGTTTTGTCTGCATATTTTAGGAGTAGCTGTCATTCATTTCAGATTCTGCACTGGCTGATCCTGTGTTGGCTCGCTGATCATCATCATCTGCTACTGCTAGTGCGCGAGCCCTTCGGACGCTGGAGATTCCCAGGAGCGAGATCAGCGACTCGATCGTGGAAACCGTAGCGCCGCGGCTATCAAACGTGACGTTCCTAGACATCAGCAGCTGCACCAAGATCGGCGCCCGTGCCCTGGAGGCGTTCGGCAAGCACTGCAAGTCCCTGGTGGGTCTCCGTCGGGTGATGCACCCGATCGACCTGGCGGACAAGGTGTGCCAGCACGACGAGGCGCACGCCATCGCGTGCAGCATGCCCAAGCTCCGGCACCTGGAGATGGGGTACATGCTGATCGCGACGGAGGCGGTGCTGGAGATCCTGGGGCAGTGCCGCGACCTCAAGTTCCTGGACCTGCGCGGCTGCTGGACCGTGGACGACAAGTTCCTGCGGGAGCAAAACCCGGGGCTCCGCGTCCTGGGCCCGCGCGTCGACGACTGCTACGAGAACAGCTACTGGGAGGAGTGCTCCGACTACTCGGACGACTCCTCCATCTACTCGTGGGAGTTCATGGACGACGACGACGACTACTACGCCGCCGGCAGCGACGACGAGGCCATCTGGGACGACGGCCAGGGACTGGAGAACCTCGAGGTCAGGTTCTACGGTGGAGGCTTCAGCGAGAGCTTCGCCGGCTTCGACTGGCCACCGTCGCCGTGAGACCTGCGCTTGCGTTGCGTTGACCTGCTTCTACGGCGTGCGTGCGTGTGTCTTTTGTGTGTTGTTTGCTTGCAGATGTGTGCTGTGCTGCTCTTGTACTCCATCTCCCTCTAGCTTTGCAGATATGTGAAGTGAACTGCTAATTGTACAATCTGGATGTAAACTCACGTTTTTTTTTTTTTTTACAAGAAGCGAATCACAGCATGCTGTGCTTGTGAGACTTCACCGATGGCATCCCCATCCTACTAGTCCTACGGCGAAGAAAGAGTTCATCAATGTCAGGCACGGCATGGCCTGCGGCTAGGAGTACTGTAGTGGACAGGCCGACGTGCAGCGCCGCAGGCTAAGGGAAGGACACAGCAGCAGCGGAGAAGAGTACCCTGCCCCGCTCGCTTTGAGGTGGACATCACTCACAGCACATGTGGATGCACCGGAGGAGCAGTGGCAGAGCAGGCCAGCCAGGCCAGCCCCCCCGGGGCACACGCAACGCAAACAGCTAAAGAAAAGGTACACCGCTTTTGGACCGGACCGGACCACGGCGCCTGCCTGCCTGATCCCAAGATTTTGCCCCGAAACCATGTGACAAAGCGGGATCTTTTTCTCAGAATCGGTGGGGAATGGGGAATCGATGGATGGGTGCCTAGTAGCCTGGGTGGCGTCCGTCCGTCCGTGGCTGTGGCTGGCAAGGGCACTGGCATCTGCCAAGCCGATTGTCTCTTGCAAGACAAGTTAGCCCCGCCCTCTCGCTGCGCCGCCTGCGCTGAGCTGCGCCTCTGCCACTGCGAGAACCATTGGCGCTGCACGCTAGATTCTGACGGGGTTTTCCCCAATTCCCATGCGGCGGGCAGGGGGCGGTGCGGTGCGGTGCGGTGCGGTGCAGCCTATTTTATCTACCTTATGGTCAGGTCCGGATGGATATGCCTCTGGCAAAATATTACCATTTTGACGCATTCTGGGTGTGATCTGTAATAATAGCACTAATCTTGGCAGAGATCGCTTGGCCAGACCAGGATTTGCCTATTTGACAATTAACATCGTGCAGTAGGAACCCTGTGAATCAGGAATGGTTCTTTTGCAGCGGGTTGCACTGCTCAAAGGTCCGTACAGGCAAATGAAGAAAGGGACATGTTTATGAACACCTATCTATAATAAACTTGAGTTGAATATTTTCTTTCCTCTTTCATTTTAATGCTCAATGTCAGGCAAAGATGGCCACTGTACACTACATACATATTTTTGGCAAATACTCCTTACTTGTACTACAACACTACGCTTTGCTGTGGCTGTGTGGGCCAGTGCCCTAGATCTTTCTTGATTACTGAGGTCTCAAAAGGATAGGTAAAGCATAAACTTCTTGGAAATCCACAATTGGCACCGGCATCAGAATTGTTAACGAGGATTTTCTGAATAGGATGTCTGTACTCTTGCTATTCCAAGCCATGTTCTTTTCACTTTCGTTTTTGTGTTTTCCATGTGTCCTTACCTCATCAGCCACGCCTTTGTTTGTCCCCTAGCTTTATTAACTTTGCAAGATTCCCTGTTGGGACTTGTGGTTGACAATAGTAGCATGTAGGAGTAGGGCTGCCGGCTCAGCCTTATCAAGTTGTTGCTGCTCCTGTGACCATCGCTGTGCTCTACTACTGTTAACTCTCTTTGGCTTTGACATCAGCAGCATCATGAGAGTAATCAGAGGCTGGCTGCAATATTCTTTGTGTGTTGGAATGATGGGCCAAAAGGGCGTGTGAGGTAATGCTAGTATATTTCAGAGACTTTATGTCGGCCCTGCGGTAACAACGGATCAGCTTTGCCCGCGGTAAAACTGATAAAGGGAGTCTGATTATTGATTATTAGTTCGGCTTTTGATTTGCATTTTAATCTTATAGGCTGGCACTCGGGTATAACATGGGGACTGATTAGTTAAGGCCTGACGCATCACAGGACGTTGTGCTTGGAACTCGGAATCCGACACCAGAATAGATGCTCAACGCTTCAACAGACCTTGATGATTGTGGATGCTGTTACTGCTGTAACTGCAGGAGAATCCACTGTAACCGAGCTGAGGTGGTAGCAATCTGCAAACAAGACAGTTCATGCGATGCGATGCTTTCCCTTCATACGACTATTCCGCCTCAAAGGAGCATGGAAATGGAACGATCCACTACCATGCCCTTACAGATCGACCCAGTGATCCCCGTCAAAGGAGCATGGAACGATCGACTACCATGCCCTAACAGATCGACGCAGAGTTTGTCACTGTCACTGCATCTAATTCAGTAAATTCTTGTATAGGACCGTCCGAGTCAAGAACGATACAAAATGAAAACAAACAATAGTAACCGTGGGGAAGTACGGCGATATATTGCGTTGCCCTTATGACGGCACTTAGTTAATACAGAATTCACAAAAGGCAGCTGATACAGGAGCATTGAGCCGCAACAATGTCTATTATCGAACAGTGCAAACGATACAGCAGCAGGTTTAATTATTCCTCGGACTGAGCAGTGACCATGGCTGGCTTTAGATTGAACTTCCATTACCCCTTTCTTCAGAAGTAAGGTCTGTAGCGCATAGGGCGGCGGAATCTGGGAGCCCTCCTGCAAAACCATTAGGAGATAATGTCAGAAAAGGAAACTAGATATCCACATTGTAATAGTACACCACATGACTTACCCATAACCATATGGGGGGAAGTACGGTGCTCCGTATGATCTATAAGGGTAGCCATGGTAGGGATTATACCCACGTGGTGGACGCTGCTTCATCCCAGGAACATTAGTCCTCTTCGGCGCAACCTGTTGAGCACATTGCAAAAGGTAAAGCAGTTGAGAAGTGTTGTTTTTCTTTTTAATCTCTTGAGATCGCATTGAGCCTCTGCCAATTCTTTCTGTACCTTAATCTGGCGACCATGCAATTCAGATTCATTCAAGTTAAGAGCTTCCTGGACAGCTTCTTGTTCCAGAAATTCAACATAAGCAAAACCTTTTGGCTGCCCAAACTTGTCAGTCAAGATTGTCACCCTGTTGACAGTTCCACATGCTTGGAAATGCTGCTGCACTTCTTCAGGGGTGCAAGCATAATCAACCTGCAGTATACAATAGTATATCAGATAAAATGGCGTTAACTTAGTGCTTACTGTCAAATGGATAACAGGAATGTAAGGCCGCAAACTAAGTGTTGTACCAATAACCAACACACTAGTATGTAAACTTCAGGTGAAAAAGGTCTACAGCACAAAATGCAACTGAATGGGGTAATTGATAGTTGATGCCAGTCTTGTATACATGAAGAAAACCATCACTTAAGCAGTGAACACAGTAGGGGCAATTTAGTTGATGCTGAACTTTGAAATGCTTATAAGATATAAGAATTCAAAGACAAGTATCCCTTTTGAAAACAAAATTTGGTGCAGTCCTAGAAGGTTATTCATTTTAAAGGTTGACTCTCTGACAGACTTCCTTTTGATGGCTGTATGGCGAAATAGGAGAATCTGTTGGAAGTAAGAAACAAATGTGCATTCAAATGGTATTGAAGCCTAGGTCTAGGTGACACTTTGGAGGGAAATCAAGTACCGATTTCAAGAGGTCAATATGTACTATACAAGGCAATCATCACCGCAAAGGGATATTGGATAGAACTGGCAGGCCAAGTTAACTAATAATACGTAAAATAAACAACATAGAAAGGGGTATGTTGGAGATACAAGAGTCAACAGTAAATACAAAAAAAAAAACAATACTTACTACTTGTTTAGGTCACAAAAACTTGACGTTTAGGACAAGATTTGATCAAACATTTACATACATTAGTCTGGAAGCATGTCAGTTATGTGTATTGTTTTTTTCCATCTCAAACTGAGACGCAGAGCTACGGCACATTTCAGAAAAAGAGCAGAATGCCTTCTCCAAAACCAAGCATACACGCGCCTAGCAAAGGATTAGCTAAAAGACAAGCCACCAAACACTACAAGTGACCACCACCAGCACATCTGCTATATATAGAAAGGATTAATCGACCACGGTGAGCGACCTTAGGGTCAGCTCCTGGAAAGCTAAAGCCCCAGCAGTAAACCATAACTACTCTGATGTGCAGCAGCCTTGACCAGCTCTAACACATGGTCGTGTTACATAAAAACCACAACTATTCTGATGCTTCCCTAGTTCCCCAAAACACAACTGTTCCATTATATGTGTCGATTTGTGTTAAAAAACTTTCCAAACTCTTATATTTGAATAATTTCAAGAACATATTCTAGATGTAGCAAGTGATCAAAGACATGCATTGAAGAGTGTGCAAAGTCAAATGTTTCTTGTGACCAGAGGGGGTATCATGCCGGGGCCTAAAACTTTGCACTGGGTTTTTTGCAATTCAGACTAATGCAAGAATGCAAATGAAACAAGGATCCATCATAGTCAATCTTTTTTTTCTTGTAGCATCCAGAACTATTGATATTTCAGCTAATTTCTACAGTAAATCTGCATGTCACTAGCATGCACAAAATTATAGGGCGGCATTTTATTAACACCATCAAGGAGGTGCAAAACAATGTTCACAACACCATTGTTATTTTTTTTAGTGAATCTGCATTCACTTTCGTATGCACCAAAATACCAGGCAGCATTCATTCTCATGTTAGTAAGAGAAGGAAGTCATCACTATGTGATCCAATAAAAAAACTGTTAGGTGAAACGTAGAATAAAAAAAGACAAAGGTAGGAAGATAGCCAGAGCACAAGTTCAGAAACAGCAAAGAATAGAGTCAATATTAAGGTTTCCTACTCTTACACTTACATGTCATACTTATGCACCACTCAGGTGACATCAGTGGACCAGCAGCTACGAACCACATCAGATTCCGCCATGCCAGCTCCAGTCAAAAAGTGCCATCCTTCTTTTTGCTTCACCAGGGAGGTCATCTATCCTATGGTATCTATATTATAATACCTTTTTTTACTCTTTCCTCTTTTTTTTTCCTTTCTTTTTCCATGCACTTTTTTTTATACTTTTTCAGATATATTTCTATTTTTTTTCTTTTTTTTCTTTTCATTCAATGCTAACTCTAAAACATGACACAGGTGGGCATTTGAAAGGCTTGCTCAAGCACACTAGCCCTGCGACCATCACCATTACTCAATTAATGCACAAAAACAATAAAAATAAAACACCATAAATACATATCACAGGAGTATTGATAGGAAAGGATGATGATAAGCACACATAAAGCATTTCATAATAGCAGTGTGATGCATTCTGAGGAACGGCATCGAGAATGGGGGCAAGGAGGCAATATCAAAAATAGGAACGCCATCTAGCATCCTGTCTGCCAGTAAAGACATCCAGCACTAAAACATTTTTCAGCAGAAGGGAAGTAGCAAGGTAGTTGGCTTTTTGAGAGAAATAATTCATAACTAAGCAAGTGCCAATGAAATATCCATTAGCTACAAGGCACTCTGTAAGTGCCATTACACAATAGATATATCCATGTTTCAGACTCCGTGCTTCATACACGTTGAATAACAAAAATATGTTATATAGAAAATTAAAAGTGTCATAACATATTCACACTAATACGCATTGGACACATATACTTACAATAAAAAGAGGGAGATGTGAGAGATTTTAAATTCTTACATTTCCAACATAGACAGAGCGGGCATCCACCTGCTCCTTCGCCTCAGCTGCAGATGCACTAGGATCACCTCCTGCAAAACAGAAGAGTGATTATGTGAAGAGACATTGCATCAATGCATCTTGAACTAAACGAGCAAGCTAAAATTAAAGTAAACCCTTGACCAAATCAAGCCATGTACTCATGTTGGACCAGCATATTCACCAGAAGACACAAATGAAGGCATAAAACAAAATCTGGAAGGCGGAAGCCTCATCATTTTGAATTCTCCTTTCAGATGTAGACTATGCATGCATGTTTCAACACACAGAAGATGCACTAATCCCTCCGGTCACAAATACTTGGCCAAACATTCGAAACTTTGACAATCATTACTTATAGTAGCGAGTAGCGACATGTATTTTTCACAGTGAGTACAAATTTGATCAACATAAATATATATCACCGGAAGGAAATCCCTACATACACAAGATGTCCATACTCTGCACGGAAGAACTTTTCTTCACCAAACAGTACCCAAGACATGATAAAATTAACCCACGGAACAAAGTATACGACTACTTACAAGAATGCAATCAACATTTTAGTAAATATAAAAGAACTAATTCCATGGCATGTACAAAACTGATGAATCCATGGTTAGTGTTATCATTATCATTTGGAGTATGTAGTAACACATAGCAGAGGGATTGTCGATTTGCAATACTGGGGATCAGTGAATAAGATATGAAAATGGTACAAGTGGATACCCAATAAGAAAGAAACATCAAAAATAGGAGTTGAAAATATAGGAGGCCTAGGGAGGAGTATGACAACAAGTGGTAGGCATACATGGGAAATACAAATTTTTATCACAAAAGCTTCTTAGCGAGTTCCTGGTCTTGTGCATAAGGAAAGAGCCTCAGCAACAGAATATGAAAGGACATCTAAAATCCATGCCAAATTAAATCAAGATTCAAGGTGTGTGAAAATATGTATGGCACGATCACATACTTCACACACATTGAAAGATTAAAAAAAAAAGGACGTGAACAGACGTATGATTTGTCACAGTCTCGCAGTTTTACCCAGAAAACCAAATAGCAAATTCGGCCGTAGTTAAAGACATTGATCTTAACTCGCTCGAACAGTCTTAAAAGCTTCTTGTACACACAGATCGTCACAGGCGAACGTATAGCATGCCGAATCGCTAATGAAACCTAAACGCGCCGCAAAAAGTACAAGCATCGAAAAGGCAAGGTAGGCGAGCACATAGGAAGACAACCTTGCATCTCCTTGGCGACCTTGGCCTGCATATCGCGGAGGGCGGCGGCTTCCTCCTCCATCTCCTTCAGCCTGCGCTTCATCTCGTCGAGATCCTGCAGCTGCACGAACCTCAAAGGGTCAACAACCCGCAAGGACCTAGGGCTAGGGTATAGCTTGAGACACAAGGATCCATAGCCCATAGGTAGTACCTTCGTCGCGTCATCCCCGGCGGCGGCCATATCGACGTCGGCGCCGTCCATGTCGCCGTCCTCCGGGATCTCCTGGCCGTAAACCTCGTGCTCCTCCTCGCCGTCCATGGCACCGCCTCCCCGATGGCCCGATTCAATTGCGGCAGGTGCGGCTTTGGTGGAGGAAGGATCCAGCGGTCGCATCGATTCAGTTGCGCCTAGGACGGAGAGAGGTCATGGGCCTCCACTGGGCCGAAAGTTCGATGGGCCTTATGGGGGCTTTCGATCACGATGATGATGGCCTGTTTCTTTTCGTCCACGACGGAGCAGCATCGACGTTCATGTGGCTTCTGGAGTGTTCGACCACCGATGTTCCTTAACCTTCTGAATTCTTCCCCAAGCCGCGCCGCTGGCTGTATAAAGCTTCGTCCACTTTCCTACGGCAATGGCACGACAAGAATCCACGAGCATTGCAGCGAGGTAGAAAGCAGATCAACCTCCAGCCACCCAGGGAGGAAAGAGGTGAAGAGGAAGGAGTGTCATGGCTTCCACTGTCGCTTCCAGGAGGGCCATCCCGCTAGTCCGCGCGCTGGAGAAGCTCCTTGCCGCGTCGTCCGCGCCCGGGGCTGGCTCCAACCTCAGGCCGGTGGCAGTCGCCGGCGGCCTCCGCGGGTACAACACCGGCGGCGCTCAGCTCCGACGCTACGAGGGGGCCGAGTCCGAAGACGACAGCGTCCGCGAGTACGAGAGCCGGCGCGGCGGCCGGGACTACGCCGTTCCCAGTCTGTTCTCAGGTAGTCGTCATCCTCGTGCCACGCTAGACTCATTTGCTGCTTATAGTTCTCTCAAATGACATGATGGAACTCCGTAGGTTTGAAATGGCTGTGCTGACTCCGTCCTGTGTTGATCCTTGTCCAGATATTTTCCGTGATCCGTTCAGTGCGCCGCAGAGCCTCGGCCGCCTGCTGAGCCTGATGGACGACTTGGCGGTGGCGGCGCCAGGCCGTGCCGGTGCGGTGCGCCGTGGCTGGAACGCCAAGGAGGACGAGGAGGCGCTGCACCTGAGGGTGGACATGCCGGGACTGGGGAAGGAGCACGTCAAGGTGTGGGCGGAGCAGAACAGCCTGGTGATCAAGGGCGAGGGCGAGAAGGAGTCGTCCGGCGAGGACGAGGACGTCCCGCCTCCGAGGTACAGCGGTCGCATCGAGCTCGCGCCAGAGGTTTACAGGATGGACAAGATCAAGGCGGAGATGAAGAACGGCGTGCTCAAGGTGGTCGTGCCCAAGGTGAAGGAGGAGCAGCGCAAGGACGTGTTCCAAGTCAACGTCGAGTAGATGTTTCCTAATACAAGTCAAAGTGCTAGTATGAGGGTTAGAATATCTCTCTTTTTTTAATCCGATGAGTCAGTTTCTTTTCCATCATCTTGTGAAATAAGCAACGTGTACTCGGACGATTTCGTTTTGATTTGGTTTCCATGTTAAGTTCGGTGGACTTCTCTCTATATTTCCCTACCTCTTATAGTTCTATATCATCGTAATAATACATGGAAATATAAAGAGACCCCGGGAGCAACACGACACGAAGGCTACAGAAACGACCTGCTCCTTCCGGAAGGGCAGAGTAGAGGTGCAGAACAGAGCAAGCCATGGCACAGCCGCCGGAGCCGTTCCCACCTCAGGAGATCCTCGACTTCTTGCAAGAAGTCCATGTCCATTTGGCGTATGATCCAGGCAACAGAGCTGCGTTTTTCGACCTCTTCGCGGACTTCGGCAAGACCGAGATCACCGACGGCGAGCACGTCTCGGCCCGAGCGGTGCATCTCCTCCGGGGCCATCCTCACCTCGTTGCTCGGCTCCATGGCCTGGTTAACCCTGTGCGTCAAGGTTTGGAGTTTTTGAAACGGGCAAAAATGGCGTTGGGAAAGGGGAACTACGATCGATTCATCACAAATCTGTACAAGGTCGACTTGGAACGAAGCCTCGACGCTCACGAAGTTTACCAAGAGTTCAAACAACTCCTCGGCGAGTTCAAAGAACTTACCGGCGAGAAGCGCGACGAACTGCTCCGGGATTTGTCCGGATTCCTGCCAACAAAATATGGCTCATCGCCACCACGCGAGAGCGCAAAGGCGGAGCGGGAAGAGCATCGCCGGAGGCCGGAACGCAAGCACGCCTCGTTCCCGGAACGCAAGCCCGCTTCGTACGCCGTTGCAGTCGCAGACTACAGCAAGAGCAGCAGGGCGAAGACAGCTCGCATGTACGAGAACGAGTACGAGTACGAGTACGACGGCTGGTTGCCGGAACGCAAGCCCGCCCCGTGCGCCGTTGCAGTAGCGGACGACAGCAAGAGCAGCAGGCCGAGCAGGGCCAAGAAACCCCGCGCGGAGGATAGCACGAGCCGGCACGCTCCTTTAGGCGGCGCGCCGGGAGGCTCTGTCCATGTGGCCGCCGCGCCGGTGCCAGCGCCGGCGCCCGACGCCAACGCCAGAGAGGAGGTGAAGAGGTTCAGAGAGGCCTGGGAATTCGAGACCGGATACTCGTTGCTGGATGCTACGTTGAATCGCACGAAGGAGGCCAAGCTTGAACGAGAACGCCTGAAGGGTGCCCGGGCTTCCCTGGATGAGCTCTTCCCGAGGCCCGAGATCCGAGGATACCTCGCCAAGATGTATCACGTCAAATGGAATGAGATGCGTCAGTTGCTGGAGCACGGCGGCGATCACACTACCTTCGCTTTGAAGGCCATCGTGAAAAGTCTGGAAAGGAAAGATGCGCAGGCCGTCGACGAAGCAATGAGGCGGCAGGATCCTGCCCGGGCTGCCCAGAGACTGCAGGAGCTCGCCCAGGAGAGGGTGCGTGAAACCAACGAGGCGAACGAACAGCGGCGACAGCCGTGAGCCGCGCGTGCGTCGACAGCGGGGAATTGAACTTCAGCAAATTCACTAGAAAACCAGGCGCGGCTTTGCCGCGCCCTTGCTAGAGCAGCCAGCCATTCAAGAGAACGAGATGATTAAATTTTGTAGTCTTCCTTTGATGTGGCTTAGATGAGATCAATGCGGAGATGTGCTCTAAAATTGTTGATATGCAAGTTGATGTAGTGATGTGCTACAATATGCAAGAATACTGCAATCCAATAAAGTTGGTAGCTGTAATAGTCACTCCTAAAGTGATGTTCAGATTGTGGCGGGTGTTATGCAACTTATGGCTTCATGCTTATTATTTACTCAGTAAATGCAATACTTCTGTTAATTTCATTTTTGGCAAAGAATCGGATCAGCAATTAAAAGATATAAAGATATACTAGAGGACTACAATATTAAATAAGATGTACAAATCTATACATATACCCATGTCAAATCTATAAAGATATACCAGAACGACACATGGGTACATGATGTGGCTCACAGCCTAGATCACGACCTGCTGCATGATTTCTTCTCTCTCTGGACCATGATCGAACCAATCTTACAAGACATGGACGAGAATGAGGACGATCAGATTGTTTGGACATTGGAGAGCTCAGGAAGATACTCAACAAGGTCTGCTTACAACATCCAATTCGCTGGATAGATTCAATCAACATTCCAACACATCATCTGGAAGGCGTGGGCACCGCCAAAGTGCAAGTTCTTCCTGTGGTTGATGCTTCAAAACCGCCTATGGACAGCGGCACGTCTACAACTTAGACAGTGGCCAAACAACTACTTCTGCGCCCTATGCGAAAGAAACCTAGAAACGGCAAATCACTTATTCTTTGAATGCCCGCTCTCCATACAAGTTTGGGATCTAGTTGCAAGTTGGGGTGCCAAACAACTACTTCTGCGCCCTATGCGAAAGAAGCCTAGAAACGGCAAATCACTTATTCTTTGAATGCCCGCTCTCCATACAAGTTTGGGATCTAGTTGCAAGTTGGGGTGGCTGTCAGGCACTGCACTCGACAGCCTGGAGCCAGAATATAAACAGTCACAAAACACTGGATTGCTTCACTGCAGTGATCTCGGTTGGGGGGAAAAAGGAACACACATTGGCAATACTGACAATCTGGAACATCTGGTTGCTATGCAATGCTGTAGTTTTCAAGGGCAAAATGAAGACACCGCAAGCTCTGTTATCATCAATCATCGACATGGCTAAAGAATGGTCTATGGCTGGCTGTAGTTTTATTCTCCCCCAACAGCCTGTTGCTCACCAAAGTTGGGAGTAGTTAGTTTTTGTTTATTTTACCCCTGGCCAGGCTTAGGCTTGGCGGGGTTGCGCTTCTCGCACTTGTAATTGAACTTTGCTGCTCTTCTTAAATTAATCAAAGCCGGGTGACCGGATCTTTCAAAAAAAAAAAAGTCTTATGTTTTGTATCGCGTATGCTTCTGATCAAGCAATGCCAGTTTGTCACACGCTAAAGAATGTTTGGGAAAGCCTTGTGGTCACATGACTAGACCCTTTGATGAAATTTACGCTTTGAGGTTTTGAGCATATCAGAAAAAGATGCATACTATCAAATGATTACACTTGGATTAGTAGTTGTGCAAATATATATATTTATTATGCCAGTTTTCGCATTAGAAAAAGAAGCCTTGCATATGCAGAAGTCTGTTGGAGAGAGAGAGCGAGACCTACTAGGCATTTCATCGAGCATGTATCGTGCGCCGTCGCTAGCAGCTGTTGGGGTCCTTCCTAGTTCCTGTCGTTCCGTGTGGCGCCGGAGGGAGCATAGGGACGTGAGGATGCGGCGTGGCACCTGTCATTGCTGGTATTTTCTCTGGCCAGCTCGACGAGCATGGCATCCTTGCGTACTTGCGTCGACGAGCAGAGGAGGTTGGAAGGGGCCAGCTCGAGCACATCCTTGTTGGTGTCTCCACCGCACTCGCCGGCAAGTTGTCTATCGCAGGGCCGCGTTCACTACCATCATGGCGGCAAGAACTGCTGGTGCGGTCTTGCACGTTCGCTCGCTGAAGACTGCTGAGGCCTGAAGTATATGGAAGAAGGAGAAAATACAGGCTGACTGAGGCCTGAAGCCTCAGGCTGAACACGGATGAAGTCATGGAAAGAGGAGCGGGCAGCGCCGGTGGAGGATGGTGGTAGTGCTAGCGCCGTCGGCCACCGTCGCGGCGGCGACGCAGCCCGGTGGCCCAAGTGCGGTCGCATCCTACGAGCTGGCCACGGGCACGGACGAAGTGGCCGTGCTGCTCGCGGCTTCGCAATGAGGTGACGCACGCCGCGGCCGCGAGCGAGTGGAGTGTTGTGGCCAGGTGCGCCGATGTGTGCGGATGGCCGAGGTCCAAACTCCGTGGAAAAATCTGGAAGCGCCCGTTGTTGTGCCCGCTCTAGACGTTCGATCAGAATCGGACGGTCGGCAAAAGCAGGAGACGTTGCCAGCTCCACCAGCCAGAGCTTGGCTTTGATTTAGGAATTTAGAGATGGAGCGCATGATGATGGCACTTGCACGATGCAGGTTGCACCATACAGACTCCTGATCTGGTTGCCATGGCCCATGGGATCGAGACCATATATCAACAGCATTTTACTCCGCCGTAGGCAGTAACCTGACATTGTGCTGCTGCTGACCAGCCTGGCTTTGTAACAAGATCAATTCAGCCAAACGGCTATAGCTTTTTTTTTTTTTTAGAAAAAGAATATATTGATATTACAGTTTTCTGCATCAACTAATGCATATGGCTATTCATTATTACAAGTGTTCAAACATTGATCCTCAAAATTACGAAAATAAAGTTCCGAGCCATCAAGATGAAAAGTTCTCAAAATGAAACAACTAAAAGACAATTCTATTATTAAAACGTCAGCCATGCTTTGCCAATGGCTAGCTAGTTTCAATATCTGCTTTCTTGCTCTAACACTATTGTCTGAAGTGTCTGTTTTCCATTTAAAATGGTATGTGACAACGAAAATTGTGAACCTTGGTGTCCGGATCACGTATACTTGCACATGTTCTAGTAAGTACTCGTAGTGGATCCTTCAACGTATAATTGAGAGAGAATTTTGTCCCTATTACATAAAGAAATGATAGTCTTTATGCCACACGTCCCCTAAGGGGTTGTTTGGTTAGGGGTTGTTTAGTTGCCTGCTGTCACTCGCCATGCCACACTCATGGCTTCCACGATACTTTGGCTCTTGTTTGGTTTGTCCGTATGATGAAACAGTCACATTGATTTTTGTGTTAGTTTTTGTCAACATTGAGGCAACCACTTCCCTCGCCACACAACGCCTAGCTGGTATGCGGTGGTTGGGCACCAAACAAGCCCTTAGTCCAACAAACACTGCATATTTATTGATTTTAAGTTACACGCCTAGCTATATGTAACGTAAACCTCCTAATTATGGACCCACCCTTTTTGTCATTGTCTCAAAAGACCTCGACAAAGAAGTGTGCAGATGCACCCAATAACTTAAAAATTGCCGAAAGTGTCATCGGAAACCCGATTACACCACTCATACCGGGATCAACAAAGGAGTAGCTACAACATTACAACATTTGTTACAAAAATATAGATCGAGTGCGAAAAGAATAATAACATTAATCTTACAAATTGTGAATAAGTTACATTTGAGTAAACTTAACTTAATTGCGGAAGCTAGGTAGAATCGAAGATAAACTGGATCATGTCGTGCCCACCGACATAACCTTGGTTAAACAAAGACGAAGTCAAGACTGCAACGCAAAGGGTCAACAAACCCCGAAAGTACGGGAGTACTCAACAAGACTTACCCGACTAAAGGAAAATAGGAGGAGACTCGGGAATCTTTGGTCTAATAGGAATCAAGGTAAGGCTTTTTAGCAAGAAGCAAGGACTCTTTTTTTGCGTAAAAGCTTACTAATAGTGAATCCTTACTTTCCATGTTTTAATCTCAATTTAGTATCTCACCTATTCTAGGTGATCTTACACTATAGCAAACACTTGTAGAAGTTCCATCACTTATCCCATCTCTTTCTTGTTCCATAATTAAGCTACGATGTAAGTGGGGGAAAACCGAAGTCTCCATGTCCGAGAAGCACGGCGATTTCGAAAATCGATTAACCCAACTGGGGAGTTCTTTCCACACGATATATGTAGCACTTAAGCTTGCATATATCAACCCTTTCCCCGGATACTCAAACGGAACCGCGTCCCACGCCACCCGAGAGTACCGTACACCTCCAATCCACGGACTTTAACCCACGAGGGTAACATGTACTCCCCGCCATCTCTCCACTTCCGGTCGCGGTTTATGCGTTCCGATTTGACACCCCAAGATCGGGCTTACCGGAGTATGTGTCGGGAACTAATTTCGACCGTGGATGGGGCGACACCCATGACAGACGTGCCATTGGTCCAAGACCGCAGCGCTAGGTGCGTTCCATAGTCTCGGTTACACGGCCTACATGCCGGTCCTTAATCGACAAGCCGGAAATACTACACCGAGACTCCATTCTCAATGCAAATTACCCGACCGGTCTCAATTTCAAAACCATATCCCAAAGATGGTTCCATCATATAGCATCCTTTCTCATCAAAAGCCTCTTGGGCTATCATAAGGGACTTGTCACATTTTGACTCAAAAGTCCAACTAATATAGCAAGGCTAAGCGTTCTAGCATTTTACCAAAAACGGCTATCAAGGAAGATATTGAAATATCAAGGAATGGTAATGCATCAATTAGGTTGTCATTCAACACCTATCACCTAATGCGTAACATAAAGCAAAGGTGATATAATGCTTTGTAAAAACACAAGGAAGGTTTAAATGAACCGGGGCTTGCCACGGGTTGCGTGGAAAGTCGATTCAAGAAAGATTGTCGAAGTCAACTTGACATTATCCTTGTTGATGGACGGATCTTCTCGAAACTTGATCATCGCGAACCATATCAACATCTTCTCCAAAGCTTCATCATCACGATCCAACTCATTCTCGTATACTCTACACGTAGATAATGATGCATGCTTTAGCATGATGGAATGGTAAACATGATGTGTGATGATGCATGAAATAATAAACACTTGAATACAATTTTCTTTCACGATAAAGTTGCAACCAAACAAAACCAACTTGTTGAACTTCTCTACAAGATATCATCATCATTGCCTAAGGAGTTCTCAAGGACCATCCGATAGTGGTACGGTTTAGGGTTCACAAAACAACCCGAAAAGTCTCACAAAACCTAAGTCGGAAGTCACTAATCACCTCATTTTCTAATTAAATAAATAAAGCATAAAATAGAAAATAATTTAACTTCCTCCAATGGACCCCAAACTTTTTCTACAAGTAGGCCATCTCATAAAACAGCACCAAATAAAGTTTCATGATTTTTGGATAAATAAAATAATTATTAAAAATCAAGGAAGATGCATTTTTCAATTAAAATTTGTAATTTTAAATCATGTAAGAACTACTCAAAATCAAAGTTTCAAATTTTTCATGAGTAGACATACTCATAGGAAGACTACACAAAAATTTTCAGAATTTATAAGCAAGTATTTAAATTTATATGAAAATAACAAAATGATACTATTCATATAAATAGAAATTGAAAATTCATTAGCTAAAAAGAAAAGGCCATCGGGCCTGAAGTCATTCGCCCAGATTGAACAATTACCAGACCGGCCCATATGAACGGTGAAAGGCTGGCCCAACAAAGGGCCTATCGGGCCTTGACTTGGTAATTTTGTAAAAAGGCCCGGTCTTTTATAAAATTACAAACAAGTACATTCACTATTCATATGAGTCATAAGATTTCTCACCTAGCCCCTCATCTTCTTCCTATTCTCGAACCCAAGTCCTCTGCTTGAGGTTGGAGCAGAGGGAGGCGCTGGAGCTCGTCGTTCCCGGCCAAAGGAGGCTCGGGCCGCGGCGGCGATGGAGTGGTGGAGCAAAGACAAAGGAGACCTCGGCGACGCTGGGGTGCCCGCGGCCCCATGATGGCGGCGAGGCTACCGACCACGTCCTTGCCGGCGCAAGCGGCCGGCGGCTGCCGTTGAGCGGAGTTATAAGCGGCTGCTGCACACGGAGAAGAAGCGAGAGGTCTGGCTGCGATGCGCAGGAAGACCGTGGCGTGGTCGGTTTTTGGCGAGGCGCGGAGCGGCCGACACAGCGGCGCTCCGCGGCGATCGCCATGGCGAACGGGCGGCCAAGCACGGCCGCTCCCGGCGATCCGAGGTCAGCGCAAGCTAGCTCAAGAGGTGCGCAAGGACGAGGCGGCTCGATGGCGAGGCTAATTTGGGCGGTTGGAGGTTGACGTCGGCAAGATGGCGCGGCGGCGGAGGTGACCGTGGCGACATGATTTGATTTGAAAAAAGAAACGACGGTCGGCTCGAGGCTTTATAGGACAAAAAGAGAGGTCGAGGACGTGGGCTGGAGGGTCGCGAGCCTCCAGGTGGTCGGCGGCCGCATGGCGCCGGGTGGTCGGCGGCGCTGACTCTTGACGCCCGGCCATGGCATCCGCCATAGGTCGGGTCACCGCTCATCCCCCCCAAATCAAACCCTAATCCAAATTTTCAAATTACTCTCAAAATTTGAACTAAACTCAAAAATTTCCAAAAAGTAACTCCCCTTAATTTTTCAAGATCTACAATTTTCACATTGGAGCATTTTCAAAATCTGTCTAGAAATATGACTTTTTGAAATGCAGTTCAAAATTTTGAAATTTGAATTCAAAATTACTTTTAAAATCATGTAACAACTTGAAAAACTTTGTACATGACTTTTGTTCCTCTCAACAAGATCTACAAACTAGCTTTTGGAAGTTTTCCCAAATTTTGCTTAGATTTTGAAATAGAGAAAAGGGGGTAAAAGGGTTTTGTCGAATTCAAAATTACTTTAAAAATTTTGAACTAAACTTTGAAAACTCAAAATACCAACTTTGTTCAACTTTGAAAACTCTACCTTTTTGCTTTAATAACCATACCTAAATTCTTGATAAATTTTAAAATAAAGAAAAGGGGACAAATTAGGGTTTAGAAACTAGGGTTTCCGACATGAGGGGAATAGTTTTAACCGATTCTTTCAGCGTCTTTTCGACCGACAACATGACCATAAAATAAAACACTTGTCTTTGGCCAAATCCATTGCTTAACGATAATTAACACCTAGGGTGTTACACTATATTATAAAATAACCTATGAGAAGAGAGGACGACAAAATTGACCAAACCACCTTTGGTTAGAACTAATGGACTCAAGCTGCTAGCATCCTATTGCGAGAGTTGTATTCATCTTTCCAATACATTCTGTGTGTTTGCTCGATGGCCAAGAGCTCATGGCACGAAGCCCCGATAGGAACCGCAACACAAACCTAACATAAGCCTATGACCTAACATCCTTCTAGAAAATCGGATCGTTGAACACCGGGATGTTTGGGACACCATCAAGACGAGACATGCACGAGTGTGATCCCCACCACTAGATCACAAAGAGCCCTACAACCTAACGGCCAAGGGGTCCATTGAAACGACCGATGACGTGACCTAATGAGGGAAAGCCACTACGACCACTTTAGCTCTCAAGGGTTCTGACATGAAATTTGAACTGCTCACTCCTTGGCAATGATATGGACTAGGGTACCTCATTGCCTAGAGAAGAGCCCAACTATGATGGGGTGGACTGAAACAATCAAAGGAGAAAACCTAATCTAGATGGGTAATGTCACGGTCTTGGAGGACAGATGTACTTAGCAACCAACTCTATCCAATTGATTTCTTGTTGGTCTTCATTGTCAGCAAGAATTCATCTAACACTACTCAAAGAGGTTCCATCCGCCGAACCACGTCGATAAGTACAAACATTGATGATTGACCCTAGCCATTGGCTCGAGGATTACCAAATTGCAATGAGGGTCGGAGGCTTGACGACCAAGCCTTAGTGCTCCCTTGGACATCAAGAAAGCTAGAGAAAACCCAAACTTTGTACATCCTTATCCTACAAATACGTAACAATGATCAAGCGGACCCTTGGAGGGAGATCAAACTCATTTCCAAAACCATAGATTATAACTCACCATACACTCTCCTACTCTCTCTCTCTCTCTCTCTCTCTCTCTCTCTCTCTCTCTCTCTCTCTCTCTCTCTCTCTCTCTCTCTCTGTCCCTATTGTAATAACTCGCTTGAGCATTCTAATACGAATAATTTTCCATTGGACATATGGCTTCACGGTTCGAACTAGGATAAACCTTCCCATGCCCAGGCGTTAATCAACAAAGTCCCACACATTGACTACTAATCACTAATTGTGGTTACGAACCCACGACACACAGATTACTGCTTGTATGGGGAGTGCCTAGGAGCACCCTCCCTTTGCAGGTAATAGTCACAAATTGGTCTCGCACCGATGAAATCGACGCCTGCAACGATAACCTTGTCGTAGCAAGCACCAAAGTTGTCGCAACTGATAAGTTCTAGACTAAAAATCATCTGATTTGATTGGTAGATTTATTTAGTTAAGTGAACTAGATTAAAATTTTGGCGTGAAAGAGATATTTGTCTCCTCCCCTTCTTGCCACCAGCAGACTTAGCCAAAAAGGAGAGGGTCTAGATGGCGACCACGGTGGCAACGATGTTTTGCGGTTCGTAACACAAATGATTGCTAAGACTTGGAAAATAATGATTTCTATGTTTACTGTACCAATGGTTATCAAATATTGTTGAATATATGATACTTTGAGAGGCAGTAGTTGAAGGGGCATATCTGGCTTATTTTGACTTGTTTCAGCTTATTTTCTCTCGCACAACATTATTGAAACAACCAAAATCAGTCGGCTTATTGATTTTGCAAAGAAAAACACAAATCATCATTGTTGTCACGTGACAACATAAAGATGTATGTAGGCTTTCGCCCTTGGATAGTTGGATTGTTCTGAATGCCTAGAGATAATTTCATGTTGTGGTTTATTTTTCATGTTCCATATTAGCAATTATGCTTTAGTCCATATATTTGTTTAATTATAGTGAGTGACCATGTGTGAAAGGAGGGGGCTCTTGTGTGTAGAGGGACGAAAGAGAGAGATGGACGTTGTTCTTTGCAGTGAGAGGGAGATCTAGGAGCACGCGCAGCCACAGGGCTCTTGGAGGTAATTTATGATTCTTTGCATTGCTATACAACTTTTTTTTAAGTTAAGGAACATATTTTATGGTTTGTCACATCACAAATTTGGATTTAAATATCTTTCTATCCATTTCAAATATAAAAAGGAGTGTGATTCTTAGAAGGTCTTTCAAATCCATGAACAAACGAGATCTTGGAGGAAAGTTGAACATTTGACAATGTTTGCGTGCGTGCCAGTACTCCCCTCGGACCGACATTTCCAAACTCCACCGAACGGGGGATCCGTGTTCGGCCCACCTGCACCTTCCTCTTTCTTCTTCCCCAGCCGTGCGCGCTTCTCCACTTCCCCGGAGACAAAAGAGCCCCCGCGATCTCCCGGGGCCCCACCTCCCCGCCCGCGACACGGAGAAGCTTCCGGTTCACAGCCGGCGCGGCTCCACCGACTCTTCCTTCCCCGGCCAGCCGTGGAGGCGTCCAAGCGGATTAGCGGAGAGCGTCGGGGCGGCGAGATGTGGGTGTTCTACCTGATATCGCTGCCCCTGACGCTGGGCATGGTCGTCGTCACGCTCCGCTACTTCGCCGGCCCCGCCGTGCCGCGCTACGTTGTCGTCACCGTCGGATACGCATGGTTCTGCTCCCTCTCCATCATCATCCTTGTCCCCGCCGACATCTGGCAGGTCAGATCCCTTGCTGCGCCCCTCCCCCACTTCTTCATCCACTGCCCCCGGTTCCGGCCATCGTCGGCCCCGGGCTCCACCGGTTTGGCTGTGGGTGCTGTTAGATCCACCGGGTAGAGCTCGTTTTGTGTTCTAGTTGCGTTGTATTTTTTGAGTGTATGTACGAATTGAATCCCAAACTTCGTGTTGCGGCTGGAGCACGCTTTTTGAATTATTGCTACGAATGAGGTCTGGGAAACTGGCTTCACCCCTGCTGTCCATTTAAGTGTCTACCAGTTCGTTGCATAGCTCTTACAAATGCAGTGGAAGCCTTGTCCCTGAGGCAAATTGGTTGTTACCCCCCTGGGAAGGAGTATTGTATATAATCTGCCTGACCAATTTACGTTTAGAGAACTCTGGTTCCACGCTTTTCGAATCTTAATAACTGAATAACTGATTTCGGTTCAACCCTCTATAGTCCTGATGCCACCTCTTGGAAATATCTTCTTTTGTTTGTTATAGTTATGGAGTTAACCCAGTATTCTGTCAAATTCAGAACTGTTTGGCTAATGAGAAACCCTAGCAGCTAACTTGGCCTACCTTAATGTTATCTCCTTGCCTTTTATCTTGTGTCGGTGTTTTAGTAATACAGATTTGAGCAGAAGTCAATTCTCGATGTTCTTATCCGTTAAATCATATGATAAATTTATTAGCGGTAGACATATTATCTGCTGACTGGAAAAGTCTCTTTTTATACTCTTTTGGTTCAAACCCTTTGATCATTTCTATTGCAGACATTAACTGGCAGTGCGAAGGGTGGCATTGGATTCTTTTGGAGCTGGTCCTATTGGAGCACATTTATCCTAACATGGTATGCTATGAACATGTCTTGCATAAGTTCCTACCGATGGTTGAATTTCCCTGATTCTTAATGTCACCTTGGCACATCCATTTCCGTTATAACCATGATTTCAGTTCATATTTTTAAAATGTCCAATCTCTGCCTTCTATGTTGCTCCATCATCTGGGCATCAGTGCAACCCTTTTGGCTTTATCCAAACTGGGCTGGTACTTGGGAAAACACGGGCTATACATTATAATATGATCAGTAGAATGAAAAAAATGCTGGAAAGTTTTCTCCCTGTTCATATAACACAACCGATATTAACTGCTAGATTTTGAGGGTATCTAATCTTATGCTGGATGTATCATTGTAGCTTACACATTTTCTAGTAGGGCAGCTCAGTGAGCTTAGTTCTCTTGTACAATCATAGTTATGGTTTAATTGGATCTTCAGTCGCAAATTTTATTGAATGGCTGGATGCACTAGTGTTTCTTTGGAAGTCTTAACATTTGCGTTGGTGTTAATATTTCTAAACAAGGCTTGTTTTTATGTCTTCAAACAGGGCTGTAGTTCCTACTATCCAGGGCTATGAAGATGCAGGAGACTTCACTGTTAAAGAAAGGCTGAAAACTAGCATTCATATGAACCTGCTTTTTTATTCAATTGTTGGAGCCATTGGCCTTATTGGTCTCATACTACTATTAATCATGCATAGAGCTTGGTATGTTCAATCTTTACTTGAGCAAAATTGCACACTACGATCTGATGTCTGAACATAGCCTTGCAGTGTCACTTTAATATTGTTCACCATTGTGCCTTTGTCATTTTCGTGGTATTGAGTGCTGCTAAGCTAATGGTGAACTGTTTTGCTGAAGCATCTATTTAAGTTTTGATAAAAAACCAGTTCAAAAAATTATGTTTAGTGCCTAGATGTTGTGGGTAATTTTCCCTAAGTTTTTTTTCCCTCTAGAATACGCAGGAGAGCTCTGTCTCTGTTATGCGCTCTTTGTCTCCTAGCCTGTACTCGACTAGTTTATTTGGCCTTGTGTCTCATAGTCACAGACTCACAGGTCATATTAGAGCATCTCCAAGAGCTTTGGCAAAAATAGTTTGGCAATTTTCCTATTTGCCAAATGTGAAATGCAAATGCCAAGTCAAAAAAGAGTTCATCTCCAACAGTTTGGCATAATTCATTTGCCAAACTCAGATCTAATTTACATCAGGAACCCTAGAAGAGAAACAAAATTATGTTTATGTCCTTCCACCTCTTGAAAACTTACCTCAGGAACCCCGAAAGGTAAAACAAAATTATGTTTATGCCCTTCCACCTCTTCTAATACGCACGGATGTGCCGCGGAATGCCAAACGTCGTAGAAGGCGCGCGATAAATGCGCGTAAACAGCCTCGATTTGCCAACACTCCCAAAATTGCGAACTCCAAATGCCAAACTGTTGGAGGGAGTTTTTGGAGCTTTTTGGCAAAATTTGAGAATGCCAAACACAAATGGCAAACTGTTAGAGTTGCTCTTAGCTGTGGAAGGCTAGTTGCTTGGGTCTTGTGTTTACCATGTGGAGGGTTGGGGTTCTTCTCCCTCCTTTGGACAGTTCCTCTTTTCTCTCTTGATGAAATGATGCACAATCTCTTGTGTGTTCCAGAAAAAATTGTTTAGTGTTGCACAGTCACTTTTGGTTCTTGAGATGAATAAAGTATAATCAGTGAACAGTGGTACCATCAAAGTACTGCTTTCATTCCCAAATAATGATGCTTTGCTTTTGTCTCCAATGAGTATATTTCTTCTGAAACTAGTTGTCCTTTATACAAGTATCTAGTAGGGTGTTTGACCTAAAAATAACTTTCCTTGACAGGGATGGTGGTATTGTGGGATTCGCAATGGCATGCTCAAATACCTTTGGATTGGTGACTGGTGCTTTTCTTCTTGGGTTTGGGCTAAGTGAAATTCCAAGAAACATTTGGAAAAACGCAGACTGGTCTCACCGCCAAAAAGTACTTTCTCATAGAGTTGCCAAGATGGCTGTAAAGCTGGATAATGCCCATCAAGAATATTCAAATGCAATAGTTGTACGTATATTTGATATTTTTTTTTTTAAAGCAATAACATGTGGTTTTGTCATGTTTCTGAAGTGTCGTCAATTCCAGGTTGCTCAAGCTACATCAAATCAAATGTCAAAACGTGACCTTTTGAGGCCTTACATGGATATTATTGATAACATGCTGTCTCAAATGGTACTGCTGTAATCTGAGAGTGTGTTAAATTTAAATATTGTTTATTATATATATGCAAAATATCTTTTTTTTGGGTGTCTTGCAGCTGCGGGAGGATCCATCCTTTAAACCTTCTGGTGGTAGATTAGGTGAAAATGATATGGACTATGATACTGATGATAAATCGATGGCCACACTTCGGCGCCAACTCAGGAGGGCTCATGAGGAGTACTATAGGTGCAAAAGGTATTATAGAATAAGCCACTGTATATATTTCATTTAGCAATAATGTGGGGTTGTGGACTGTCAAATATGACGAATGCAGGTTTGTGAAATACTAGAGTATAGAACAAATATAACATTAAAAGTATGACTGATGCTGCCCTATTTAACCACTAAGTTTTAAGAGTGCTGTCATTGTGCAGTGAGTATATGACTTGTGTCATGGAAGCCCTCAAACTAGAAGACACGATAAAAAATTATGAACGCCGTGATGCTAATGGATGGTGAGTTTATTGATCTTATATTTGCAGTGTAATCTCGTTGCTTTAAAAATGTTTGCAAGTAGCATTCCAATCTTATAGGAATATTATTCCCATTTGATTATATTTACAGGATGATACCCTTTTTTTTGTATCTTAGTGCTGCATCTGTCAAACAAATTATGCCAAAGCGATATATGATCATCATGAGGGAACTTAATGTGTAAATTAGTAAATTGCAAAAAAAAAAAGAGCAAATTGTGTGCTGCCTGTACTCTTAACAGGTACACAAAAGTTTTATACAACAAGCAATACTGCTGATCAAGAATACTTGAATGTTGGGGAATTGCCCAACTGCTATTGATGCTTGTGCTTGTCAGCCTGAGGAACTTTACAGACATCAATTCTATTCTTAGTAACTGCTTGAAAACTTTAAGCAATATGCATTGCAAACAAGTTTTTTATCTAGGATTCTGTAATAGACGAACCAATATTAGTATTGATCTTTTTTTTTAACAGGAAATATGTATCAAGTTTTAGAGAAAGTCGTTCAGGCACACTTGGATCAATTTTGGACACTATTGGTATTCTTCTTACTTTCACTGGAGTTTTTTTGGTTTTCATAATTCCCTACAACAGGCATCTCAGTTACAGATCCTTACTTTCTTGGTAAATTTGTTACATGTTGTTAGCATTTGATGGAGCTGACTCAAGGATACTTTGTTGCATTTTCAGAGTTCATTTGGCGCTGTATACTGAGAAAGCAACTTCAAAAAGCATTTGCTGTTATACTTGGCTGCATGTCAGCTGCTATACTGTTGGCTGAAGCTACTTTACTTCCAAGTGGTGTTGATCTATCTCTCTTTTCTATTCTTATAAAAGCTGTTGGAAAACAAGAGGTTTTAGTTCAGGTAAGGAACTGAACACTTTATGTAAATACTTAGAAGTGATTTTGTACTTCCCTAGTTCACCAAAAAGTTTTGTTACTTGTGCCTTTGTGAGGCTGACTATCCTCTGCAATACTATCTTGTCTCTCTGCAGTACTTGCTGTCTTGTCTTAGTGATGCCATTAGATAATTTATTAGCATAGGACACAGCAATCATGCTCATCTGTCACCTACTGATTAGTTATTTTTCAAAAAAATAAACACATGTACGCTTTATATATATGTGAGTATAGTTATGAGGCGACAGAGTGACATCCTTCTAACTCCTTTTCACTATTTCCATTGGGGAGAAGTCACTCTTTTGTTTAACCCTGTCATAACTAAATAATTTTCAGTTGTTTTGGTCATCTTTATGAACTTAGGTTTGTTCACAGGTTGCTGCTTTTGTCCCTTGATGTATATGTGCATTTGCACATATTATTCATTATTCAAGATTGGTATGTTGATGTTCTATTCTCTGACTCCAAGACAAACCAGCTCTGTCAGCTTGCTTATGATCTGTTCGTAAGTTTTAATGCTTGATGTTTTTCTATTCCAACAAAGCCTCTTGGGTCATTTTAGTTATTCACCAAATTTTGTTTTGCAGAATGGTTGCAAGATATGCACCTCCTATTTCTTATAACTTTCTTAATCTCATCCGCCTTGGTGGCAATGCTAAAACTACATTTGAGAAGGTAATAGTTGTGTTTTTTGTTCTTCATTGTTTGTGTTATATCTATATCGATTCTGTATATGAGTATGCCTTATTACTTGTCACCTGGAAGGGAATGGTTTTTGGCTTCTCTCTTTCATTTATTTATTATGTTTTCTGTTTACCAAATAGAAAATTCATTCCTAATCACTGACAAATTATCTGTTTCAGAGAATGGGGAACATTGATGATGCAGTTCCTTTCTTTGGCAGAGGCTTCAACAGGATCTACCCATTGATTATGGTTGTTTATACGTTATTGGTTGCTAGTAATTTCTTTGGCCGCGTGATTGACTTTTTGGGGAGGTGGAAAAGGTTCAAGTTCCAACGCGAAGAAGAGAATATAGATGGTTTAGATCCCTCTGGAATGATTATTCTACAAAAGGTAAGGGGCCCACAGATGTTGCATGTGGAGAAGTGGAGTTATTTGTATTTGTATTTCTTAAATTTCTTGAAGGACTTCAGTTTCATACTTTCATTGATTTCCTTCGTTAGTGAAAGGCAAATCAAGATCCTGATTTATGATTTATGATTATCAATGATTTTCCTAGCTTTTACTGGGAATGAATATTTGTTTAACTACTGTTGAATTGCTGATGAAAAAACTGGCATTTAGTTCTTCTGAAAGCATGATTTGCTTTAATAATTGAATGCTTTTTTTTTTTCTTTTTGCCCAGAGAGATCTTGGCTTGAACAAGGGTGCAAAGTGGGCGAGCAAGTTATTCCATTGGCAAGGAATTTCAATGGCGTGAACGCAGATATTGAATCACAAAATGTGCCATTGGTGCGTTAATCATTCCTTCGTTTACATAGGAGATTCAACTATCAGTATGTTTTAGTCTAGGGATAGTTTAGTGGGTGAGATGGATTGATATCTTCTTTAGCCCTCGGTCATTTCCATCTGAATTTTAGCTTATTTTTGTTACTTAGTACCTATTGGTTTCTGTTTCCATTCGCTACTGTGTTGCAGGTTGAAAACACGGTGGAGATGAAAGTAGGGGCAACCTCTTCCAGAAATGACGGAAGAGCCGGTCAGTTGAAATATGCAAACAACAGGGAGACTATCGCTAGCAAATACACTTCTATTAGAGAACAGAACCGGCAGTCAGGGAAGGCAGTGAGAAAGGAAATTTCACCAAACTCTGTATCTTTGCTTGATGAAGAAAGAAATTCTGAGCAGCGGTCCAACGTGGGTGTACCACCAACTGGTGTGTCTGCAACATGGGCCTCAATGAAGATTGGTTTTCAAAATTTCAAAGCAAATATGGGTTCGAAGAAGTTTCTTCCTTTGCGCCAAGATCCAGGATTTGTTCCAAATTCGAATGTCCCTTCACCTGAATCTCTTGATGACATATTTCATAGGTTGAAACGGCGGCCTGCAAATGCACCTGTGGATTACCTTGACGATGACAATGATGACGACACAGGAGATATGGATCTGCATTTCCAGGATCAATGAAATAGGTTGTGATATTCTTTTAGGTTTAGAATATGCATACACAGAAAAGCTAAAAGAATTGGTAGCATTAGATGCTCGAAGGAAGATATAGGATGTATAGATCTGACGATGGTTTGGTGTGCTTCCTTGGAAGCTCAAGGCGCCTGCCCATCTGGAAAACTACAAAATGAAATGAAAGTACGATATGATGACAGCTTTTGCAGAAAGGCTTGAAATTTTCCCACCAAGAAGGTTAACATTGTTGACTTGCTGATTCTCACATATTTTGAATATGTATTGGAGATGCTGATATGTAATGGAAGCCAAAGAATGTAAATGTGTACCTACGATTCATGTGAAGGTTAACGTTCCTGACTTGTAACCAGTAAAAACGTACTATCAAATATATACTTGATCAGGAGGAACCCCGTGTTTTTGTGGCAGACGTCAGACTTTTTTTGTTTTTATGGTATACTTGTGGACACCTCTTGACCTAAAAAAGTGCCCATTTGTACTGCATTAACTGGTTCTCTTTGGGTGCACGTGTTACACTAGTATAGGTACTATCAGAAGTAACACGCCAATTGGTAAAAATCACTGCTAGCTGGCATGAACATATTGGGGATTTCTACTGAAGAATTGGGGATGATATGTAACATAGAGGAGACGCGTCCTGTACAAAAGCATAATAGAGGAGTCTATTTTGTTACCTTTTTTTTTTTTTTTTTGGAGCAACGTCTATTTTGTTACCCTGAATAGTTCACTTTGTTCGCTAAGTGCTGGCTTGAGTATCCCAGTCCATCTCGATATACAAGGAATCCACATCCACAGCTCACTGGCGCATGCAATTATGACACGTTTATTCATGCAAATTATACATGCCTGTAAGCTACACCATACATTAACATGCAAATGCATTTATTTGTTTATGTTAGTATTAGGGACAAGAGACTAATTTGTCTCATTAAGGCCAGTCTTAGTGAGGAGTTTCATAACGTTGTTTCCGAGACTGCCACATCATTTGGAAGAAAATAAAACACGAATGAAACCCTTATTCTCGATAGTTTTATTATATATAGTTTCAAACACATAGAGAGTTGTTATTCTTGCCAAGAGAGCTTCATCCTCATGAAACTCATTTCTTCTCTCTTCTTAAATATGGTGCCACATCATCCAAAATGCCTATATGGCAGCTCATTAAATGCAAATGAAACTTTGATGAAACCACTACTGAGACTGACCTTGGTCTCTAAATTACCAATCATAGGGATTAGTGGTCCCTTTTAGTCCCTAGTCCCAACAATCAAAACACCCCTCTAGTATAGCAGCAACATACGGGTATACCCTTGTTTATATATACTAGAGTAAATCTAGAAACTTGACATTATTCACCTCTAATGCACATCCTCGACGATTGTCGTGCAATCATATATAACGATAGGCTCCTAGCATTGAAAATACAACATGATTGAATGACTTGGGAAGTTCATGGGACGCATCAGACACATTGAAAGACTATCAAATGACTTGTTGAAGATGATCAAGGAGGATCAAGGAGTCATCAATCCGAACAACAAGTACTTGTCACACTAAGAGTGTAAGAATCCATCGAGGCACAAAGATGCAAATGGGAACACAATCATCCCCACCAATCACATCAACCTTGCAAAAAAAATGACATGAATAATGCAAGGATGAAAGCCTAACATTGGAATTGTGTGCAAGAAACAAGATCCAACATGGAATCGATGAAGGAGATACTGTCCTAATTGCTATGACGATTGGATGTCGACCTCACAACGTGTGAGGTTATCGCATGGGAGGATGGGGCCCAAGGGTGGAACCTAAGTTTCTAACAAAAACATACTATGAGGTCCTTAGTGCCACCATCCTACACAAGTCCTTAATTAGCTAGATAACTAGGGAAGCATGCTAACCAAGTCTATTATGAGCTTCACATACTTTTGATACAACCTATGAAATAGACTACTAAAGTGGATCCCCTGGTTACACTAAGACAGCACACTTACTAAACAATCCTAGTAACACAAGAGAACTTGCACAAAAAAAGCTAGAGCAAGAAAGTAAATTGAAAAACCTAAAGAGCCAAAGAGACAACCGAATTTTCCCCATGTTCTCGGGTTAGTGCCACAACCCCCCCTACTCCAAGTTGGAGAACCTAAGTCACAAGTACTTGATTAAGCTCCTCACCACCTGTGAATATCCATTGGCCATTCTAAAATGGTGGGTTTCAAGATCATGTACAAGATTTTAGAGCCTCTTCACAATAGATCCACCGAGAAAGGTCATCACTAAGTCGTGTATGTGATGGAAACCACAAATAATGTTTAAGCTCTAACACAAGAAAACCCAAGCATGAACATGGTAACCCTCAATTCTTCACTCTATGGCTTGGTGTCTCTAAATGCATCACAATCCTCTCTATAAGTGATGACATATGTGGGGGTGGAAGAGTAGCTCCAAATCATCCATAGGTAGCACTAATATGGAAGGTGAAGAGGAAAAATTGGCATGCACAAACATTATCGGATGATCGGCCAACCTCCTCTAGCTATTCCAGCACACACTAGTTGGTAATTTACCGAATATTCTACCATATCCACATGTTCTTGCTTCAACTCTTTCAACTTGTATGCCATATCCCTTCTTAATACGACCAAGGGAAAAACAAAAAGCTAAAACAGACTACTAGCAAATGTCCCCCATGCATGTAGTCTACATTTATTTTGAGCGTCCTTAGTCTTATCGATGATCTTTTTACACCATAAGTTGATCAATCATGAAGTCTTGAGATCAAGACTAAAAAATACACCGCAAGTAACTCAATTGCACTAACCTATTCAAAACAAATGTTAGTATCATTAATCACCAAAACCTCATAAACACCACGTTGGGATCTAGATGTGTCAGTAGACATGTTGCTCCCATATCTAGAGGAGGACATCAAGCACTCATACACTTTGTGAAATGACAAACTAATCATTCACTACAACATTGACACAATGTAGATGATTTAGATACTATGAAACTATTGTTGGGGCAAAGGTGCAAGAACAAAGCACAATTAATCCCTCAACTTATGATGAATCATGAAGATAATTTCTACCACCAAATCTGCAATGGAAATAACAATCACAATGCACAATTGACACAATGATTTACGTTGAAAACCTCCTCGAGGGATTAATAAAACCACAAGACCAAACCGGTCCACTACAAGCCAAGCATACACTATAATAAAAAAATGGGTACAAGGAGTCCTCTCAAGATCATCTAGAGGATTACACTAGCAATGACACATTCATCAAGTTATAACTTGGCAACAACCACCACCTTCTAACAAGAGGAGCAAGTCAAAGATTATGTCATCCTCGGTAATTAGTTTATATCTCACAAACTGCAGCTCCACTATACACAAATTTTGGTAAGAAAGTAGATCCACGAGTAACCTAACTAGTGACCAAATTTCAGCTTAATAGGACACTGTTTGACCACGCAAACATATCATCTACCAATATTGCAATGATCTGAAACTGTAGGGACCCGAACTGACAAAACCCCTCTCAAATCTAGTGCTCTACTCAACTAATCCTCAAAGCCAATTGGATAGATCGAAGTACTCTAAGTGAGGAACGAGTTCACCAAGTTTGGTTTCAATCCAACCACGTTTGGGATCCAATCACCGACTTGAAGATGACCGGTTCAGAACCATGAGATCTGGACAATTTTCCCTTCTGCTTCTTCGTCTCTTGTGTTGTGCCCTCTCCTTCTCACAACAACAGCTCTCTCCAATGTGCTTCAGTTGAGTGAAGGCTAGGGTTTGCTCCCTTGTATCCTTACTAGGATATATCTCAACCGTTCATTCCAACAAAAATCAACGGTGCACAAGCAATGGGTATGTGGATGGTGTTGGGTTGCTTTGCTGAGCTCCAAAGTTACCTTTTATGTGGAGGGATAGCCCAACAACTATTCTCATCATAAATCTAGTAATATTGATTTTATATTGCCGATACATTAAAAAATTAAAAACATTTTATTTAGAATAAATCTAGATGATTTATTTTTTGGTGACTTTTACGAAGTATAGTTGGCTTGATTTATGCTCTCATATACCATTTTAGTTTGGTTTTTTTTTTCTGTCTTGAGGTACATCGTTAAAGTATAGATGGTGACAAAAACTAACATTGAAGAATTGTTCGCTTATCAAAAAGTCCAGCTTGTAGTCTATTTTGAACTGTTCGACCATCCAGGTTATAAAAATCTAATTGCATCCCTCCAGCTATTACAACTTACAAAAAGTGCTGATTTAAACGGGGCTAGTGCCGGAGTATATAATGATTTGTGCTAAACACATAAATTTGGACTTATATATTAGCCGTAGCGATCCAATATTTATATGAAAATAGTGATGAAAAATCTTATTGTATCCTGTAGATAGCGTTCCATGTCCTCTGTCATAGAAATTTTGTTAGGTCGACTTTGTAACTGGAGAGGAAAAAAAGATAAATCTAAATAGTAAATTAAACTTTTTGTTCACATTCAAATTGGATTAGAAAACTTCAATAGTAAATTAAACTTTTTTCAAAGAAATTATACTAGAATCAAGATTTAATCCTGTTGACGAAGAAAATAAAAAAAAAAAAAAAATAAACGTGCTACATTTTTTTTTTTCCAACTTCGATTAGACCCTAAAACTCAGTGGTCAGTATTTTTTTTCGGGTGCAATTGCGCATTCTTATTTATGCCAAAGTTGTATTATAGCCTCTATCTAGATTAAAAAAAAGGAGAGGAATGGGTCGTCAGGTCGTGCCTTGTTGATCTCTTCAAGTTTCTACTGAATCAAAGCAGAAGTCAGCGGCTCAGCTTGAACAGCTCGAGTCAACAGAGGGGACGCCGATATGCCATGCATAGAGCCCGTGTAGTGGCACAGGTATAGCTAGATTAACAAAGAAGAAATGGCATTTCTTGATGTTAAAACCAATCAAAGAATATCGATGAACCAATCAAGTACAAGTTCTTTGCTTCAGATCTGTACAAAGCATGAATTTTGGATAGCCTAGCTGCATGCCTCTTCGACACCTAGGCGAAAGTCATGAACAAAATGCACCAAAAAGAACCCAAAAAAAAAAATTGCTTGCAAAACACTAGAAATCAAGTCATCGACGAGACCAGCAGAGCTGCCTGCATCTGCATGCATGGCCAGACGAGATGTCCCGATCAGAAGAGGACCCACTTGGCCGCGGCGGCCCTCTCCTCGAGCGTCTTGCCGCGCGCGGCCAGCGAGCACGCTTGGTCCTTCTTTCCCTCCTCCCCGCGTCGCGTGCAGCAGCTTGGCCCAGAAGCTGGTAGCCGTCGTGGTCCTCCTCCTCTGGTCCCTCCTCGCCCGGAGGAACACCGCCACGGCGTCGGCGTCGCCCACGACCCGCTCGTGCCGCATCAGCAGCGACACCCGCGCCGCGCGCCTCATCTCGTCGTCGTCGCCCGGGCTGGCGCACTCCGACGACGCGGCGCTGGAGCCCTCCGAGGAGTAGGCCGTGGACGCCTCCGAGCAGCAGGAGGACACCTCCTCCTCCTCCTCCTCGTGGTATCTGCTGTATCCGTCAGCCTCCTCGCCGCGCACGACGACGGAGGGCAGCGACGCCGAGAGGGACAGGTGGGACAGGCGGTCCCGCAGGCAGGACGCGCAGACGCCCGCCCCGTGCTGCCGGTGCCGCCGGCACCGCGCGCCCTCCGCCTTGCCCGACTTGGCCTTGTTACCCATCACCATAGCCACCGAAACCAAACCGCCAACCAGCTCGCCGACAGGACCGGAAACGAACGCCTGCTACCACCACTTCTCGTGTAAAAACCCACAAGTCACCTGTCACCGTGTGTGGTCGCGCTCGTGTGCTGCAATTTATAGTAGTACGTGGGTCAGGTCCGGCGGTGGGGTGCGGACTGCGTAGCGGGGTGGTGGGGGAGCTTCGCGGATGCTGCAGCTGCACGCGACGCGAGCTGTGGCCGGCTGTGGAGGAGTTGCGTTGCGATGCGGTTGGACTTTTTTGAGGTGGCCTGGCTGGCCGTGCGTAGGCGAGGCGAGCCTGGCTGGGTCCGGGCTGGCGGCGTGTGCGCGCGGTCGGGGCCTGTTCTCTCGTGCGGTACGGACTACTAGGGACAACTACGGAGCAGAACTAGGCATGCACGGCGTTTGATCGGGTATAGGGGTTTTTTAGTGGGTGGATCGGGGTTTTTTCTCAGCTTTTTCGCGGCCTTTTCTTTCGCTTTTCGTAAAGGGATCTTTTTGGAAGCTTCCGATCCTGGATCTGCGAGATGACATGCGTGGTGGTTCGTCAGCTCCACGGCGGGGAATTTCACTCCATTCTCTCTCGCGCGCTTGCGCTTGTGCTGGGTTTGTCTAGTTAGCAAGGGGTCGTTGCTTTCTTTTGACCACTGCTGGTGATCGTGATCGCCATCTTGGGTGTGTGTGTTGGTGCGCCTACCGTCAAGTTAGCCGGGAACTGTTGATAGGTGATGGAGACAGAGAGATTTGTTGATGGATGGGACACATAGGTAACGGGCTTTCCTTTCAGCGAAATGGAGAGGAAAATGAAGGTACCTAACCATGTTTTTGCTTCTCTGATGTTCACCCCATCCCATGTAATCAGAAGTTCGATCTCTTGAGTTTTGTTCAGAAGGAAAATTAAGTAGCCATTACGCTTCCTGCAATTTGTTTCTTAATGTACCATGCTAAATTCTGTCAACGACTACGCTGACGTTACTGCAAACACAGGCGTACAGTGGAAGAGCTCGCCACTCGCATGTTGCGAAGCAGCTGCGAAGACGGTGGGAGGAATGCGTCCAGTCAGTCGTGCTGACGTGAAGACGGATCTGATGTTTTCTGTAGAATCCAGCCGGGCGTCTGAGAATCAGGGTCAATGAAACCACTTGAACATGGCAAGATAGGATTGACGTTTCGTTTGACGGCTTCCTGGCGACGGAAAATGTGGCCCTTGGCTCCTGTCTGCGCTAGACCGAGTCCGAAACCTCCGCAGTTGGTCTAACCTTTGCTGTCTCTGTTTTGAAGATTTTCCGGCTACCGTGCTGCTAGGGAAAGTTCATAGCCATAGCCTACTAGTACGGCTGTGGTGCACGATGCTGGTGGCCCTAACTAGCCATGAAATTTCCTGGCATGGTTTCGACGGCAAGCAAAGCAATTAAGCACCGCGCACGATGCTGCCTTCGCTACGACTCCCATAAAACTTTGCCTCAACTTTCAAATAGGACAGGCAAAAACAAATTTTGGCACCAGACGTCGACGTGCACGCGAACTTGGCAATTCGCACGAAAGTAGGCACTAGCGGACGCGATCTCGAATAGTTTTGGTGTTTTGGCGAGGTGATCAGCGTAAACAATCCGATTTTGTTAACGAGGTGGCCAGTTTTGCCTCGCCGCCGTGCACGCGACGCGCGCAACCGGCCGCCGCCCGCGCTTCAGGGCGCGAGATGTGGGCAGCGGGGCACGTGCACAGTGCGGGTTCCCCGAGCTGGCCGTGGGCGGCGGCGTACGGCAATTCCGTGCTTCCGCTGTCCAGTTGTCGTTGCACATGGATGACGCTTCCTCGTCGGCCGAGACGCGGACGCGCCCAAGTCGTTGTGTTTTTGCTTTATCTCGGGCGACGCACCCCGTGTTCTGATTTGGCACCGGCACCGGCTGGGATTCTCGTAGTAAACTCACGCGATCTCGAGTAGTACACATTACACGGGACCCTCAGCATAATGCGCCGGACTTGCACCGCCGGCAGTGTTCGTGTTCAGATAGCGCTTTCAACAGAACACGGGGTCACCGGCAAGCAGTGAGATTCTCCGTACTGCTGCACACCTGTACGTGCAGGTGCAACCACCTTCAACTTCAAGCGAGGTAACCTCAGAGCAGAGGCACGAGTTTGTAGCTCTGATTCCCTGAAGGCCTGAACAGGGAACGAGATAGCTGCCAACTGCCACAATTAAAAAATATAACCGATTCAACTAAACTAGTTTCAATGTGTTTCAAAAAACTAAACTAGTTTCACCGAACTGGCCGGATGACCAATTTTATGGCATACACAAATCACCTAGATTTTTGTTCACGCATTGATCGATTTGGGCCAGACATGTTTGGTTTCCATACAAATGTTCCATGTACATTTTTTAGAAGTATGACGCAAGTCTACCAAACCATATTAAATAGAGAAGCTTAAATTCCATCATCATCCTTGAACTTGTTCTATGTGCCTATTCAGATCCCAATACTTGCACATGAAATTGTTAATTGTACCACATTTTTTTTTTTTTTTGAAGAAACTGGAGGGCCGGGGCCCCTACAGATTAAACTTTTATTAAAAAGCGAAGGAAGAAACTTAGTTCGGGTACCACATATAAGGTTGAACTCACACTAAACCGCTGTGTGGTAGCGGACCATGAGATGATGTGGCCTGTATGTGGTCTTCAAAAGTAATTTTTACTAGAGGTCCTTAAACATATATCCGGTGTTGTCATCTAGGTTAGATACTCTCAAATACAATTTTGGCACGCTAAACTCACTATAAAGTGCAAATCATCAGAACTCATAATGATGGCGTAGCCCTAACATGTGAGGTCGGCCTCTAGATCAATCGTTGCTTTTATACTATACCTGGTCAGCTCACTGAAGGAACGGATGTCAAATCTACTACATGGACGGTTAACGCAAATGCTAAATATTTACATTTCACGTGGGCGCTAAAAAATATATTTTGAGCGTAACGGGATGAGAGCGGGGAAAAGTTAAGAACCGTGGATGAAATTTAGTCAATCGAGAGTGTCCCATGAAGAATTCCCCATGAACTAGCTAGCTAAAAAAAAAAACAAACTAGCTGAGTCAAAATGTCATAGCCAAATTTCGATCACCCAAGCTGGGCCTCCGTTCTGGGCCCTCGACGTCAAAGGGCCCAACCCCACATATGTAAGCTGATAGGAGGGAGCAGCACGTACGTGAAAGCTATGTCGATTCCGCCGCGCAGCCGCCGTTTCTTCCCCGCTGCAACCTGCGAGCCACAGCCTGTGCGCCGTGCTCGTGCCATCGTTTTTTTTTTTTTTTTTAGACCACGCCAGGCGTATTTCATTAGGAAGGAAGAGTTTGGAAACACAAGCACCAAAGCCGTCCGGTAACACCAAGTTACCAATGGTAGCCTACACTACTGGATACATCAATAGTTTTGATTACATATCGAAAGTTGTTGCTACTGAGCTGCTCAGAATCCCTACACTCGCGAGCAGGACGGAGAGGTGCTTGTTACCAGCCATGCACCAGGCGACCGCCTCCTCCCGTATGGCGAGAGCTAGCAACGCCGGCGTAGTTGAAGTCCGATTGAAGGTCCTCGCGTTGCGCTCCTTTCAAAGTAGCCACCCAACTAGGAAGAAGAGGGAGTCGAAACCACGCCGGAGAGGTTTAGTAATTTTCTTGCGATTAGCCGTCCACCAATCGAAAACTTTTTCCTCGGCCACCACCACAAGGTGCTGCAGCTGCAGCCTTGAGAGGACGATGAGCCAAACCCTCTGCTGTAGGAGCATCCTAGCATGATGTGATCCATGGTTTCCGGGTTTTGATCGCAGAAGATGCACTCCTGGTAGTCCTGCAGCCCATGGCGGAATCTCCGGTCGCCCGTCCAGCAGCGTCCATGGAGAACAAGCCAGAAAAAGAAGCGTACCCTTGGTGGTGCTGCAACTTTCTAGAGCTGCGCAGCTCCATGGATTGGCGATGATCCAAAGAACATGGCCCGTAAGCCGATGCAGCCAGTAGGATCGATCAGCCCGTCAAGTTCCGTTGAAGCCATCCGGGTCGGAGGAGAGGTGAACTCGGTCTAGCCGGTCCGAAAGCTGCGCAAACTCCACCAGTAGCTGTATGGTAATCGCACCGATTGATATGGCAGACCCAGTTGTTGTTATGCATAGCCTCGCTACGGTGGCCCGTCTTCTCATGTGGACTAACCTTGGCAAATACCGCGGGGAGCAAGAGTTGCAATGTTAGATCCATCAAGCCACCGGTCGGTCCGTAAGAAAATTGATTCACCATTGCCTAGCACAAATGTCGCGGGCTGCCCCGAACAAAGAGAGCGCCTCCTTCTCTGTACTCCTCGGCCATCCGCCGGCAAGCCGGTCCTGCCACACCCACCGAAAGTGCGCAAAGCAATCCCCCGCGGCGCCTAAGATCACCGATGCCCGGATCGCCGAGCGGCGTCGGCAAGCACGTGGTGATCCACGCCATGCCTTGCATCGCCCGGCCCGGCCAAGACCTGAGCTCCCACCCAAAGAAAGGATCTCGAATCTTGTCTAACTCGCCAATGGCCCATGATGATAAGCACAAAGCAATGGAGGTATGAATGGGGATGGCAGACAACGTGGCCTTGACAAGCGCCGTGCGCCCTGCAATATTCAGTAAATTTCCTTTCCATCCCGGAATCCGTGCAGCCACCATGTCAATGAGAAACTGCTCATCGGCCCTCTTCAATCTTGTGACGGACAGCGGAATCCCAAGGTAGCGCGAAGGGAAGGAGTCAATCCGACAAGCAAGGATTTGTTGGACACACTGCAGGTCCTGTAGCGAGCAATGCAGTGGCGTAGCCACACTCTTGTCCAAGTTGGAAAACAGCCCCGATGCAAGGCCAAAGATGCTCAGGAGCCCTCGGACACAACTCAAGCTCTGGACGTCTGGCTTGACGAACACCACCAAATCATCAGCATACAAGTAAGCCCTGTGCTCGTCGACCCCCGGGATTGGTGTTAGCTTGTTGTTATTATCCGCCCAGCACAACATAGAGTTAAGCACCTCCATGGCAAGCACAAATAGCATTGGAGACAAAGGGTCTCCCTGCCTTAGGCCGCGCGCGTGACAGATCCGGCGGCCTGGCCGGCCATTTAGCATGATGCGTGTGCTGGCAGTTGAGAGAATGATGGACATCCAATCCCTCCATTTTTGGCCGAAGCCTAGGTGCTGCAGAACCTCGAGAAGAAAAGGCCATGCAACCGAGTCGAATGCCTTTGCAATGTCTATTTTTAGCAGCACGCATGGAGAGTGACGTTTGTGTATGGCCTTGCAAGTTAACTGCACACCTCTGAAGTTGTCATGTAGGCGTCTGCCTCTGATGAAGGCACTTTGGTTGGCTTCAACTAGTTCCCCAAGAACAGGAGCCAACCGATTTGCCGGGCATTTCGTGATCAATTTACCGAAGCTGTGCACCAGACTAATAGGCCGAAAATCTCTGATTTCCATGGGATTGTCCTTTTTCTTCAGCAGGATCATGTAAGCATCATTTAAATGGTGGAAGCTTCTTGAGTCCAGCGACCAGAACGCATTGACAGCATTAAGGATATCTCCCTTGATTATAGGCCAGCACCGTTTGTAGAAGAGACCCGTGAAGCCATCCGGGCCGGGCGCTTTCTCATTTGGAAGTTCTTTAATAACCGCCCATACTTCCTCTTCGGTGAATAGATCCTCCAGGGCCAAGAGATCATGGGTTGGCAGCCCAATAGCATGGAGATCAACACGCCTGGTGCGCACAAAGTTGGTCCCCAGAACACCATTATAGTAATCGTACAACGCCTCAGCCATCGAGGTGTCGGTGACCAACTGACTGCCAGCAACATGCAGGGATTCGATTACATTTTGCCTTCTGCGATGGCAGGCCTGGAGGTGATAATACCGCGTGTTGGCATCCCCCTCCGCCCGAACGTGATGGCTTGTGGTACGCGCTGCGGCAATGGTGCGCGAGGCGAGGCCAAGCCGAGGGACACGAAACTTGAGTAGCTTGCGGGCGACTCAATTTCCGATGGTGCAGCCCGCCGTTCCCTTTCCTCATCCCGGATAAAGATTAATTCTCTCGCCATCATAAGCTCTAAACGAATCTTTGCCGATCTTGGAGGAGCTCCACCGTATGACCCAACAGCCGTCGCGCCTAAGTTTGTAGTCAGGGACGCTAAACGGATCAACATCTAGTGGAGTGGGAGACCAAGCACTGGCCACCACATCAAAGAAGCCCGGCATCTTAATCCAAAAGGATTCAACCGGAACGGCGCTACCGCTGTGCACGCGCCGAGCTGTAGATGCAAATGGACAATGATCCGAATAATCCGACGATAGAGGCTTGAGAACATGATCCGGGAACAGCAAAGCATCCGGTCATCGAGGGCGAGCATCCCGTCGAGCCGCCACAAGGGTCGGGTGGACTGCTCGTTGGACTGTGTGAACCGCCTACCACGAGGTGAACATCATGTAGCCGGGCGTTATTGATGAAGTTACGGAAGCGACGATATTTTCGCGATTCAGTTGCCCATTGCTCTTGTCCTCCGCCTTGTATATCATGTTAAAGTCTCCAAGACAGGAACCACGGTCCAGGGTGAGTGGCCCTGAACTGTAGGAGTTCATCGAGGAACTCGACTTTGTCTGCATCAGGTTGGGGGCCGTACACGACCGTGATCCACCAAGATGGCAGCGTACCCCCAAGACAGACCTTGGCGGAGAGGCTAAACCGGCCTCTAATAGCTTCAGTGACCGAGCAAGAATGGGCTGCCCAACCCAACAAAATACCACCAGATGCTCCAATGGATGGGAGGTATTCAAAGGCATAGTGCATCCCAAGAGTTTCATTGGCAAACCTGACCGAAACATCCACCAACTTGGTTTCTTGAAGGCACACCAAAGTAGGCCTATGTAGCAGCACAAACTCTCGTACAACATTACGATGTGCCTTGCCATTAAGGCCACGCACATTCCACACAAAGCACGTATGTGTTGTCGTCATTAAGAAACAAATAGGTTGCTACAACAGGAAGGCCAACACTTATGCCAGTTCCTCCTCCAGGCCGGACAAATCCAAGTCCATGGCCGCCAAATCAAATTTCCCATTCAGTAGGATTTGTAGGCGTTCCTGCTTGCGTGCTGACATATCGCCCCCGAACGCCTTTCTGAATTTGTTCTGAATATCAGTATCCACTGCCTCCTTCTCAACATGGAAGCCGAGCTTGGTCAGCAACACCCGTTGTGCCTGGACCGTCGCATTTGCCGCCCTGGGCTGTGCAGTGCTCGTGCCATCGCCGATCGGCCGCGGCGCTCTCACATAGTGGCAGCAACAAGAGAACGGCGGCGGCGCCCGCCCAGTCTCCGTCGGTTCGTTCAGGCCTTCCCGGGAGACTGGGCACTAGGGTAGTCCCAGTCCAGACATCCAATTTCGTACCATGGTATCCAATTGCTCCCCATTGCCCTTTTGATTGATGATTTGATGCATGCCAAGACATGTTTAATCAATATTTAATTTGCTTTTGTCCCCAATCTTTTTCTTTATAGTACAGGGATTTAGGAATCCTTACGGAATTGTGGTGGCAGTGAATAATCATTTTATTTAGTTCTCAACTTGGTAATTTTATTATAGTGTTGTTGAATCTAGTATGACATAATTTTCATACATTACTTGCTAATTTCTTAATTTATATAGTGAAATCATGCTGCATCGAGAAGAGATTATTATATGAAATTGATATTGATGCAATCATCAATGATTTCGTATTAGTAAATGTTAGGAGAATTTTTTTTTTCCAAACTTTACTGGTTATGACTTACATTTAACTTGCTTTAACTTTCATTGTGGGGAAATTTTTGAATGTCAAGTGATATTGCCTGATCCAAGTTGTATGGATGAACGTGAACATGAAGAGGAGCGCAAGTCCTTGCCAGCCCCCGCAAAACCAGGGGCCGCCGCATCCAATATGCATACACGGATGGTGATGTAATCGTGTTGAAGTAGGCAGGAATTGCTCTGTTTTAGTTATGACTGAAGTATCATTTCATGTTTGAACTAGTATCCTTGTTATGTAGGTTAGATGACGGAAAACATGACATTAGCCAGGAAGGACCTGAGGCTCATTTAATTTGGAGGAACGAAATGGGGAGTGCTTTTACCACGTCCTAAGTCCAAACATATCCTACCATAGAAAATAACAATATGTCATCTTGAATCAGAGGCATTGAAAAAGGTTGTGAATGACAAGGATTGGCAATGGTAACTATAATCTTTTTTTCAAAGTGGTAATAATATTATCTAATCATTTATATTTGAAAAAATCATATCTTTTAAATTTTAACTATCTATAGTGGTGGTTTCATTGCCAGGAAAATCAAGTTCTATACAGGGTAACGACATCACTTTAGAGACGCAAAATGACCCGTTCCTGACCGTGGTAACGTTTGGGTCTTTGGGATGACAATCCGAGTGGTTCCGAGTCTGCAACCGCGGTCAGCCTCCGAGAGCTGCCTAACGGAAGCCGCTGGTCCAGACGGCATGGCGAGCTCGCAGTGGCTCGGCTCCGCGGCTCAGCTGTAAACCTGGTAAATGCGACGTGGGCCTTCATGGGCCTAATCCATGCGCAGTTGGCTAAATTAATCTTGCACGTGGGCCTACCGCTGGCTAATTCATTTGCGGGCCTGATTTATATAGCCACCTGAGTCCTGCCGGTCCGAAGACCGAAAAGTGTGCTTTGCTGTCTCTTGTGTTTTCGCGACGTCCGTAGATAGTAAGCACACTGCTCTGTTTGGTTGCATATGCCAGACAATTCTACTGGTTCAAGGAAAGTGACTTGCGCCGCAATTCACAGTGGATCCGAGGCACCAGTTTCCTACATCCGAGTACTACACTATACCCCAGCAAGCAGCTCTCGATCCGGAACAAAGAACAAACACATCAGCACAGTAACTACGTTACAGCTTACAGGCGACGACATGCTTCCATCCTGATCCTGGTCGGCATGGTCCTTGTGCCTAGAGCAGCGCTATCTGGCCGATCACACACCAAACGAGCCCAAAGCCAGCCAACGCCGCCGACCCGAGGCCGGCCGCGCTGGGGTATGACATGAACGGAGTCATGCCCGGGGTCGCCGTGGTGCCACCACCACCTCCAGAGCACGTCGGCGTCGTCGGCGTCGTGTACGGCGTGTACGGTGTGGCGGTGGTCGGGGTCGTCGGCGTCGTGTAGGGCGTGGTCGGTGTCGTCGGGGACGTCCGCGGTGTCGTTGGGGTCGGCGTGGTAGCTGGGGAGTTGGAGCCGCCGACGGTCACGGCGAGCTTCATCCCGGCGCCGCAGTGCCCCGTGATGCTGCACAAGAAGTAGTGGGTGCCGGGCGTCTTGAGGGCCACGGTGGTCGCGCCGCTGTTGTCGGAGCCCTGCGCGTTGGCCTCCGTGCACGCCATGTAGTCGGCCGCGCTCACCTCCACCACCGTGTGCAGCCCTTTCGCGTAGTTGAACACTGCAAAACCCACCAAACAAACTAAACTCGTGAGCCAACCTATATCGATCCGTTGCGATCAGAACGCGTGACGACATGTGCATATGCATATGTACATGCATGATGTGACGCATGCATACCGAGATTGTCCCCGACTTTGAAGTTTTTGGAGGCGGCCCAAGATGTGTAATCGACGCCGGTCGTCCAGCCGGACCCGTCGCCGACGGTGTAGCTCGTGGCGGCTGCAGTGGAGGAGCAGGCCACGAGCAGCAGCACTGCCAGAGGCAACCGAGAAGCCCAGGAAGAAGCCATTGATCGATCGAGCAGTAGTGCTGATCAAGTGTTTCCGAAAGCAGCTTTGAGAAAGTATGGATGGTGTCGATCGCTCGCTTCCACTACGAGAACTGACGCAGAGACGCGGGGAACCTATATAACCGCAACGCGGAGTTGGTGGCCAATTGGCTTTCACCGGCTGTGTGGGAAAGAATATTTGGAGCTGGCGTCTTTACCTATGAGGAAATGAAAACGAAACGCTTCGAGATGAACAGAGCGGCGATTGTTCAGGCTCGGAGGTTCGTTCATGCCACCAACCAATGATAAGGTTTTCATAATGAAGTTCTGACAATAATAAGTTTTCCATCATAACAACAGGACTTTTTGTATAGCATGGATGGATCTTGTCGCCTGTTCATCAGCGTTCGGGGAGACCATAGATTTTGTTGTTACATTGACCTCATTTCCTATCTTAATCCTTTGAGTAAATCTTACCCACTAAGCAATGTAGTATCTTTTCGTCTATACACAGATTCTCTCCCTAAACAAGTCCCGAACATTCGATCTTAAACGGGTGGCTCAGATGAAACTCCACCTATTTTATTTACAGATTCGCGGACTAAGGGGAGATATGCATCAAAAAACACCTTTATCGCTTTGCGCCTATTTAGTAATTTATAGGTGCGATATCTTTTCATATGATAGTATAGGCCAAAGTGAAGTGAATCTGATTGTGTCCGGTGCCGTCGGCGTGGCATCTGATTTTCTTCTTCACATGGAGATCAGTTGGGTTAAGCTACCTAATCTTTTGACAATGACTTCACACTTCCATGTCGATCGCTCAAAGTGCATATATATTTTCCATGTTCATGCCGAGGACATGCTACGAGCGAAAACTCTTCGATTCAGACTTACACACACCAATGAGAGGATAACACAGATACACACTAGAAACAGTTTCTATGTTTTCCATCATTGATGGCAAGACCCCGACCTAAACATTGATCGATTAATTGTTAGGTGAAGAACCGTACAGTGCGAATTAGACCACGATTAGAAGGCAAAATGGCAGTATTTGCTGCAGTCGCACTGATTGGTTGATCATCCAGATTTTTAACGTCGATCAAACAGAGCAGTACTTTGAATGCACTCGATTGTACAAAGAGCTTAAAAGCACTCGATTGTTCAGGGTTAAAGTTCCAGCAGTTCATCACACAGCTCCTCCTAGATTTCTTTTTCAGTCTAGACTTTCCATTCATCTCTTTTTGGTCGGTTTCTTCCTTTCAGACTGGAGACAGAAGGACGAGCACCTGAATTTAAGGCCTATACGCAGGGCTCTGCATCCTTTGTTGGATCGGTCAAACCGCCAACCAAAGATGCTCTGAACACCTTCTTGATTTCCGGCCGGTTGCTTTTGGGTGGCATGGCAAAGTATTCTCCAGCTTCATCCATTTCCTCTCCTGGCCTTCCCCATCTTGGTTGCTTATGCCATTGAGCTTCATCACCACCTCCATTGTAATAAGCTCGCTGTTAAAGTTTGATAGACGAACTAGAACTACCTGGGAGCGTTTTTGAGAAGGGTGTTATCCACCCAAATGCTAACTGATGACTATGTTTTGTCTTTTGGTTAATTAATACTAAAGGCAGGAGCTTATGGCCCCTAAAACTTTTTAAAAAAAATTCCAGTTTATAGCCCGCATGCAGTTCCTAGTACTACTGCATATATCCTACTCAAAAAAAAAAAAAAAAAAAAAATGGTACTACTGCATATATGTTCGTGTAAGGCTGCAAGGCTGTAAGCTACTCCAAGTCACTCTGCTCCATGAAGAGCGGCGCTCGATTTTCTAGTGCATACCCTTGTTTTGTGGCTTCCCTGGTTTCAAGAGAAAAGCATACCTCGTGAGTACTCCACTTTGCTCCATGAAGAGCGGCGCTCGATTTTCTAGTCACTCTGATGATCCCTTTCTGGTTTTATGGTTAAAGGAAGGCACCCAAGTCCAACTTTGGGGCCTCTCTGCCAAGCAACTGAAATACCTAGTCCAGTGAACTCGCAAGCCTGTTGGCCTAGGGCCGTAGCTCAAGGGATCGAGGTCTGAGAGCTGAGCGCCGTCTGCTGCTTTTGCTTTGGTCGCCGCTCGTTTTGCGAGGACGAAACGGCCACCGAGACCTGCGCAGACACCGTGATTTTTTTTTAGGAAACTCCATATGTATTTGATAGTTGATACAGATACGGGCTGATTCTCGTACAGAGAACTCCCAGCTGGT